>VXBR01004639.1:4852962-4930552 GCA_013400215.1 Cisticola juncidis | reverse complement strand
AAAAAAAAAAAAAAAGAGAGAGAAAGAAAGAGGAAATAAATTCCTGAAGATGTTTGAGCTAGTTTGATAATGTCACCAAAAATATTTGCTGTATTCAAATAAAACCTTACCAAACATTTCTTCTGCTCTGCATCGAAATCAAATACTGAACACAAATACATTTCAAAAAGTTGTCAACGTGAATCATAAGCTAAAAAGATTCCATGTTTTTTATTGCAAATTAAAATTAAAAAGTAAAAAGAGAAAATTATGTTAGGTGTGAAAATATGTTTGTCTGGGCATCTGATGCGACAGAGCATCAGGCAGCATCACCAGGGTAAACAGATGAAATAAGAGGCCCCTCATGCATTCCTGCCAGGAAAACAGCAGGTATGTTTGACATGCTGAAAATGTGCTTATGTTGATTTTTAATTGGAATCATTGGAACAAATGTTCTCAGCAAACACGGCTTTGCCTCCCCACCTTTTGTTTGTGTTTTTGCAGCCTCCCCAGTGGGTCCCGCATTGCAGGCTGTACCTGAGCCTCGCCCCAGCTGCTGGCAGGGCCCTCACCAGACGTCTGCAGATCACACTCATGCACAAACCACTCTCAATTCCCCTGCAAAGCCAGCTAATGGGATGCACTCTCCCTTCTTCCTGTTACAGCCTTCCAAGGGCCAAACCCTCCCTCCATTTACAGTCCAGAAAATCCCATCCCAGGGATGCTGTGCTGCATTTACACTAATGCAACTGAAGGCTAATTTTGGCCCTAAGTTATTTGTATACTCAAATATTAAGTTAATGTAGGACATTTTCTGAGCATGGTTCCTCTCTGCAGTGTGTATCAACTTACTGAAAGTGAGACCATCCCTCTTAGCTTCCCGTATGGCAGGGGGATGTTCAGGGCATGGGCAGGGAGTTTTCATTTTGCCAATTACGGCTGTGGTGGCAGTCGGATGAGATTGACTCGCACTTACATCCATTACTGCAATGCAAGTTTTGTCTGGTGCAGAATATTTCATGTAATGGGTCCCCTCTGTAGCATTTGGCAATCAATCCTTCATAATTTGAAGTTCCCTTTCCTCATTGAACTGCTCTCCTCCCGGTGGAGCTGGTTTGCATGCTGATTTGGAATAGAATGAAAACTCAGTGAACTACAAAAGCCTGTTGCAGAGATTTTTGGCGGTGTATGACCAGTGCTCTCTTTATTCCCTGCCCATTATTTTCTTCAGCATCTGCTCAGCTGATTAGTTTTAATGAGCAGTAGCTCCACTGGTGCATGAGGGAATTCACAGCTCAGTAGGTAGGGGAAAAGAAAATGAGCAGTGGAAAATGGCTGTGTGCAGGTAGCTGTCCCCAGAACAGGCACCTTTATATGCACATCAAACATGTGACAGGAGGAAACATCCTGCTTGTACACTGCAACCACTGAGAAACTCCTTTTTACTGGGTAGTTGTTGCCACTGGAAGAGGCTCTTTGAGATCCAGAACCACAGGGAGCTATTACAGATACACAGGGAAAAGCAAAGTTATGTCTTGGAGCTGTTGTGTCTCCAGGTGCACGTAAACCACAATGGGTTATTTCCCTAAAAAATACCATACCATTCTATGCATGTTCAAAAGAGGAAGCCTCCATGGTTGGAGTTTGTATTTTTGCATTTTTCCACTGGTTTGCCTGTTTGCCCTCAGTTTTTCTATAGAACCAGCTTTTCCCTCCTGCTATGTTCCTGCTGTGTGCAATGAACAGAAACCAAACCACAGCAGTGGGAGAAGCAGCCCTGCAAACACTGCTAGCAGGCTGAGCTTCCTGCTTCAACCCCAGTGTTCACTGCAATTTCCATGCCTGGAACATGCAAAGACCTCCAGGGTGTGAGTTTCTGGTGTTGGCTGGAGATCACCCTTCCACAGGTCTGTGTGGTGGCTGCACATCTGAGGTACAGAAATGTCAAGGTAAAACAAGTCAAGCAGAAGAAAAGCTTCTGGTCTGGTGTCCATGATTCCCTGGAACAATTTTCCTCTCTCCATCACTGCAGAAATCATTTCAGCAGAAGTCAGAAGATGCCAAAAGCTTTTGAAAAAAACTGTTGAGGGAATGGTAATAGGTGGGAATTGTTTTTCTGTAATCAGACAGAACCAACCATACAGGCTCTGCTAACGGAACCACATTAGCAAAAACACATGAAAGTGATCTCTTTCTTCCCTCTTTTGGCTTTGCCAACTAAGATGAGAGCTACTCAGCAATCCCCACTTTCATCTCCCTGCAGAGGAAGCCCTGCTCTTCTATCACACCATGACTGTGTGGTTTTGGGTAAGCACCCCCAGAAATGGGTGAGACAGGGGCTGTGACTGACAAACATCCCAGACACAGCCAACTCTCTGGGTGTCACAGCCTCAGCAGCAGCCTGGTCCCTCTGCCAGGCAGGGATTCTGTGTGCCACAAGTTCCCACAGGACAGATCTGAGGGCGGGGGTTTGCATGGGGGGCTGTGGCACTGCAGGAGGGGCAGGGCAGCCGTGCTGAGCACCAGCAGCACCTTCACCCATCTCCTCCATGTAGCAGACACTGCCATCAGACCCTGGGGTCCCCTTCCTTGAGCTCCAGCTCTCCCTCAGCTTTGTCTCTCTCCTTGTGGAGAAAAGAGGAAAGGAGCTGGCTGTGCTGCTGGGTTGTGCAAGAGGCTGAGGCTGTCTGAGTGAGCCTGGCCATGTCCTGCTGGGCAGCAAAACCAGCTTTGACATTCTCCCCTGCATCTGTCCCAGGTGCTGCAGGAAACAAACCCTTTCTGCTTCCCCTTCCTGTGTGCAGGTCTCCTCTCTAGACTGGTGAGAGCATTATGCAATATCATGCCATATTTGTCATATCAGCAAGATATAGTTGACAAAATAAAGGTGTATTTTATTATCCTGACCTAGCAGAAAGAACGTCCTCCAATGCACTCATTGTCAAGATTGTTGGAGGAGTAGGCTCCACCACTGGGATGCCTCTCACCATCGATCTACTGCTGCCTGAAAAGATGCCAAGAGAAAAGATCCACCATATGTGTGGTCAGACTGTGCTGCACACAGCCCATATGGAGTCTATCTTTAGGCTTGAAAAAGAAGAAACAGCCAGGGTTGCTCAGAGATATAGATTTTCCTCCCCTTTCCAGAAGGAGCTCTGAACATAATGGTGCTGAAGTACAAAGAGCAGAGAAGCCCTTTGGGGCCACCAGCAGCCCCTTGCTCTGCCAGCAGCCCCCTCTGAAAGCATGAAGGTGATAAACACCTGGAAAAGTTTCTTAGCATCCCCAAGGCCTGTGTGACTGAGCTGTCAGCTGCAGGGTCAGGCTGGGCTGGGCTGCTGAGAGCTGAAGAATGCCACCACTGGGACTGCTGGCATGGCAAGGATGGCAGCTCACCCCAAACTCTCACCCATTCATCTAAGTTAAACACTTTTTCACCTGAATATTTCCATCAGAGACTTTAACAGGCGGGCTTTGGGAGCAGAGTGGGCAAGTACCACTGTGGAGGTGGCCATCTGCTGCAATGGTGTGTGAGAGATGGAGGGACAGGTTGGGAATCTCCTGTGCCCTGGGCAGCTGCTGCTGAGCCAACAGCCACTCTGTGTCCCCAGCTGCCATTGTGAATTATGCTGCAAGTGTTCCCCTCAATTCCTAAAATCTGGTCAGAGCAACAGGGCTCTGGTATCACACTGCAAGATGGTAGCTCACAGAAATCCTCTTTGCTTCCTTTTATCCCCTTTCCTCATCAAACATACACTATTTATTTAGGTTTCATTTCTCTAGCTGTCTTGAGTGCACATCTTTACTACAAACCACAATGATGTCTTTTGTGTGCTAGAGATGCCACAGCTGTGTTAGGATGGAGCCCTAGGCTAACACACAGGGCTGGAGGAAGCCTTGGTGATCCAGGACTGTGCTCATCCTCTGGCATGGGGCCTGGAAAACACTTGCCCTGTACTACAAAACTATCTGGGGAGTTACCAGTTCCATAGGCAGTACAAACCAAAGCATCCTGTGCCATCCTCCTTCATGTTTCCAACTTCGTGGGAGTCCCCCCAGGTGAGGGTGAAGGAATTAAATCTTCTCTAAAGAGCTTGCAGCTGAAGGAAAAGAACAGGGCAGAAATGTGCAAATGTTCTATTAACTCAAATATTTTATGGAGCACTCTGTGACCAAGCTTTGGTTTATTCTGATCAGCAGTAAGAGGACCTGGTGGTCTCGGATTCCAGACATTTTAGGAAGGATGGGCACCTCTCCATGAGACAGACATGCTGTTAGTTTTTCCCCTGCAGGGATTTTGAAGTAGTTGATACTTTTTATTCTTTACAGAAATAGTATCAGAGGTAAAACTGAAGTTCCCTACCAGTGAGAGCCTTAGACACATTTGCTAAGGAACAGAGCGGAGTGCTCAGCAGCTGTTCAGGCCAACACTGAACACAAACACCTTTTGCCTGAAACTGGTTCTTTCCACTGGAGAAGTGCTAAGTCTCATTCCCTCTGAGTAGGGATCATTTCCTGTGCCTGTCCCACATCTTGGTGTTTATGGACATATATTCCTGACATCTTCCAAATGTTATCCTGGGTAAAACACTCAATGGTTTGTTCAGCCTCCTGAAAGTTTGGTGACATTACACAGAAACACCAGCTTGGTTGCTCTTTGCACACATTTTGCTCTGGTTTGTTCAATTGCTCTTTATTCAAAGTTTATGACAAATATTTTTGGGTTTATATGGTATTTGGGAAAGAGACCTAACTGCCATCAAGGTGTGTGTTACTTGCTGAACAACCCTTACAAACCCATTTCAGCCAGGGTCTACTTGTTCACCCAAAAATCTGTGTATAAGTGTGTATCATCTGTCAACCAGTTTCTCAGGTTTGTTTTCAGAAAGACAAAAATCCTTGAGTTAACCGAAGTCTAATTCAGCCATCAGGCCTCACAGCAGAAGTGTCAGCTGTCCAAACATAAAGAGGAGTTTGGGTCCAACAAACACCTCTTCCCTGGTTCTGTCCTTCCATCCATCTCCCTCAGGCCTGGAGAAGGAGCTGGACTTTGCAGTGCTCCTGAGCTCAGCAGTGTGGGCCTCTACAGACCAGGAATGAAGACCTGTGCATTAGACCACAAACAAAACTGAGCTGCTGAATTAACTCCAGGATGCAAATACCAGCACACTGACATTGCAATACAGCCCAGGAAATGAGCAGTGTGGTGTTGTGGGGGTCTGCACAGAGCTGCAGCACATCTGGGGCCCAGGACATCTCCCCTTCCCAGGTGCTGCTGCAGCGTGAGCTGAGACAGTGCTGGGTTTGGGTCCCAGCTTCCCTCAGCATTCAGAGCTCCTGTGGTAGGACATGGTCGGGAGATTTGCTCTCTCCAGTCAGGAAATGTTGACTTGTTGAATTAAAATTTTCCTTGAAAAAAAAAGTTTTTCCTGAAAAGCTGTGCAGAAGAGATGAAAATGAGAAAACACCATCAGCTCTTCCACAAATTAAGTGTCCTGACCAGTGGAGTATCCAGAGGCACTTTTGGTGTCCTTTTTACTGCCACGTTTTTCTATTCTTTTCCTGGCTAGAAAATAAAATAAAATTCTTAATCTCAAAAAGTGTAGCAGACTGTGAAAACCCTTTTCAGCACAGTTTCATTTGAATGTGAGAAATTTAGTTTCTCTCCATTACCCACAAACGCCAGATAATTTCATCCTAGGAAGGGATATGCCAAGGAGATGAGCTGAATGAAAAGACAAAAAGGAAGAATATTTTTACTCTTATTTCTCGATTAAATGACTGCTTGTATTGTGCGTGCTAATTACAGACGTGGCAAAAATCCGGCGTGGAATGAAATGAATGAGCTCGACAGGAGATGCTGTTGGCTGCCGTCTGCCCCTCACCCTTCAGCCGGCAGACAGCAGCAGCCGGGGGTGCAGCAGGAGCTGGTTCCGATGGTTTCTGCTTTTCCTCAGCCCGGGTTAAACCCATTGCGCCTTTCCCAGGGGGACAGGAGCAAACCTCCCCCGGGGCGGTCTGGCCGGCACTCGCGGTGCTCTTTCCTCCTCCCGACCCGGGGCATCCCTGCGGGTGATGCTCCGTGCAGCCGCCCTGGTGCCTCCCGAACAGAGCTGCCCTGCAGAGAGAGGAAAAGTGATGGGGCACCCGTCTGCACCCCCATCAAAGTGCCCCGATCTTCAGTGGTTGAATGAGCAATCCTCCGAGCCTGCTGAGAGCTGGTGATTCCCGGCTTCTCCATCCCCACCCCCAGGCAAACCGCACCGTGTCCATCCCGCTCTCCTCCCCGCTGGGAGCCGCAATCCCCCTCCCACAGGCACTGGGCGGGGGCACAAGGCTTTCAAAGGAAAGGGATGCTGAGGGCGGGCAGGCAGCCCTGCCACGAGGGAAGAAGCAAGTTCTGCATCCCACGAAGTCATTTCCCAAATTGCAGAAACCACAGCTGCCCGCTTTGTGCCCGGGGCAGGCGGGGGTGCCGCCTGCTGCCTGCCCAGGAGCAGGGTTCGCGCTGTGTTACCTCCGAAATGCAATATCGAAGTATTAAACTTTAATAGCACTAAAGAGGCTGGGGCATGGAACTCGTGATGAGCGCTCCTAATGGGCGAAGGGAAAAGCCTTTCAAGCCAGGTTTATTTCTGCACCCTTGGATAGCTGCTGAGACACGTCAGGGTCGTCCTTCCTTCTGCCCTCTAGTGCCGGAGAGAAAGATTAAATGTAAGGTAAGGAGTCTGCAATTTCCTCCTTGAAATGCACAGGGTACACAGAGGAGCAGGGAGAAAACGCTGTTTGTAAGTGTGTGCTTTGATACCGGTTTAGATAGAGTGTGCCAGGAAAAGGGATAATGCCACAGGAGGCACTGTCAGCAGGGTTTGTGGTCCTTTAGGTGACACTGCAGAGGGCGAGCTGGGGACAGGACACACTGGCAGTGCTCCTGCTGTTAAACTGGGCCCAGGCATGGCAAAAGCAGTGGGGAGTGCTCCCAGGGGAGGCAGGAGCTGGTGCCACAGGTTGGGACAGCTGTATCTCCACCAAAGACCTGTCTGCTCCAGTTTCCCTGCTTCCTTCACATTAAAACCTGACAAAGCTTTGAGACAAAATGTTTACACTGGGGAAGTGCCTGCTGTTGAACACTTCGGGCCTCATTTAATTCACACTTACTCTTAATCTCTGCCTCTGAACACCACCACCTCTTCAGGCTGAGTCAGACCTGTTACCCTGACATCTCTCTCCCAAAAACGTGGTGGGAAAGGCAGCTGAGCTGGGGAGTGCTCCCAGTGCCAGTGTTCACTTCTGTGTGCACCTGTACTTGACAGCAGTTTGCTCAACAAAGTGTAAGGGAAAAGCCACGTTGCCATCATTTCAGCAGCTTCTGGAAAGCAGGGGAGCTGTCACAGGTTTCTTGGCAGCCAGCAGTGGGGCAGAGCTGCAGGACATCCCAGGTACAAACAGGAATGGAGACGATGTGGAAGGGATATGAAGGACTCATCCAGCCTCAGCAGGGCTGACAGATGCAGCCCTAAGGATGCTGCTGAGATCTCAGTAAGGTGTGCAGGGCTGGGCATCAGCTGTCTCAGGTGACCAGTGCCAAGCCAGCCTAAGGAGGACTAACAGGGCTGAGCCAGTTGGCCACCAAATGGGCAAGAGGCTCACAGGAGGACAGGCAGAGCTCTCCAAGCCATGGAGCAGTGTCACACTGGCCTCACCTCCCAGCAGACTGCAGTTTAGAGGGTCTAATGTCCTCCCTTGAGGCAACACACCGGGTGGGGTTCCTGACCCACTGCTCATCCCTCCAAAAAGACATTGCCTTGGGCTCCCTTAGAACTGCCATGAACACCAACAATATCTTAAAAATCCTGTGTTACCCACAGTTTTTTCCCCTCTTTTCCCTTTTCCTCCTCTGCACAGTCACAGAGGAAGCAATTAAGAAAAGTGATCAGAAGTAAGTCTTCCCTCTTGCCTTTGCTGCCTGACAAGACAAAGAGTTTTAAGCCACATCCTCCCTTTGAGAAAGCAAGTCGTGATTATGTACATTTTGCCTAACTACTCAATTTCAATTTCAAAATGCTTATTCTTGTTTCTGATCTATTTCTCTTGTGCCTTGAAATCAAGATGCTTCAAAACTTTGACATGAATTTTTCAGTGTGTTACCCTCTCAACACCAAGCACTGCAAGGTGATGAGCTGTTGAGTTTCACACACAAAGGAAAACTGGTTTGAATTTCTGCTTCCCTCAGTCTGATTATCTGTTCAGTTAGTTCCTCATATCTGTGTACAAGCAGGATTCCTGCTCATACAGGGCACAAGGTGCCAGGAAACTTCTCCAGGAAAGCCACTGCTATTTCAGGGTACCCTGTCAAAAACAGGGGGATCTGCAGCTGAGGAGAGAACAGCAGTGCAGCTTCAGATAGGATGCAGAGTGGGATAGGATGTTGCTACTGGAGAAAAGGTCACAGGACAAACCCCACACCGTAATCAGGGTCTGCTGTGGTTTTTCCTCCAAAACCAAATCAAGGTTTCTGGAGGACATTTGTTTTATTTCCTTTTTCTTCTGTTCCCTACTGTTCTCAGGGACTTAAAATCTGACATAGACTCTGTAGGAAGAAACTATGGAAAAAGGAAACTTCTTGTGGCAGCTGCTGCTGCAGGCTGGTAGAGGAGGGCATTTCAGGGAAGTTATGCCCCCCCCAAAGCAAGCTGTAAGCACAGTATGTGCTCACTGCTCCCTTTCCAGCTAGTTATGGGAAGCCCCAGCCCTCTCTTACAATTTCAGGTTGTGAAACTAATTCCAGAGTTAAAGGCCTGAACTCACCTGAAAACACAGCACAAACAAGATATAGGGAGTATTCTCTGAAGGTAGGGACACAGGGGTTAAAAAACTTGCAGAGGACACAAATAAGGCAACTTGGATGGAAAAGCTGAGAGAGAGCACCTCTGAGGTTCAGTTTTGCCTATCAGAGGTTTAAACTCAGCTTCACTTCAGTCACACCTGTGATGCAGTAACACCATATATGCTTATCCTCTATCAATAAACAGGGTAAGATCACAGAAAATGAGCTTTCCAACATAATTTTCTCCTCTTTATGGAAACAGTTCTCAGTGTGGTTGGACAACTCCCAGGTCCCATAAAAAGCAATACAGGTACACACACACACGTGGGCTCCTTACACTCACACTTGCACAAGAATATTTCAAATGTGGTCCAGGCTGCTGCTTTTGGCAGGAACAGTCACAGGAGAACACTGGAGGATGCTGAGGGAGAAGGCAGTGTTCTGTTCCCTCCCCATGAGATGGAGTTCCAGCTCCACCAGTGCTGTGCCAGGTTCACAGGCAGGACAGCTGCCTGCAGGACTCCAGCCCTGCTGTGCCAGTTCCCATCTCTCACTGATCTGCCTGGCCAAAGGAGGACCACAGCAGCCTCACACTGATGCCTTCTCCTCACTAAGCTGCTGTATTCTAATGCCATCTCAGCCTGAAATTATGCTGGAATCTCTGACCTGCTGCCAGTTAAAGCCTTTTTTATTTTATTTAAGAAACAATTCAAGCCTCTTCTGGTTAATGTCTTAGAGCAGCTCAGGAGAGCAGTGATGGAAGCCACAAGCTTTGCCTCCATGTCACACAGGCAATTAAGAGAAGCTCCCTTCTCCCTCACCTACCCCTCAATCTCCCTCAGCCCAGAGTTAATGTGCCACTTTATTGTGCTTTAGTGAAGATGAGGCATCCATCTCTCCTGACACTGCTCAATAAGGGGAGGACCCAGGGGCTTCATGGGGAGGGACACAGCACCAGAAGGAGCTTGCTGGAAACTGTACATGGCTGTGCCTCAGATCATGTGGCCAGAGGAGCTGGGGGAGGGATGAATGAGCAGGACCACACAACCACACAATGGTGGAAACATCAAGGACTTCTTGAGATCCTCCAGTTCAACCCCCCTATTCAAGCAGGGTCGGTCAGAGCAGATTCTCATTGCTGTGTATGATCAGATTTGAGTATGCCCAAGGATGGAGCATCCACAGCCTCTGGGGAACCTGATCATCCGGTGCTTGACCTCCCTCACCATAAACCAGCTTTTTCTTGTGTTTAATATACTTTCCTGCAATTTGGTTGGAGTCCATTGCCTTTCATTCATTCTCTGGATAACCTGAGGAGATCCTGGCCTGCTCTGTCTCCTCTCATTACTCCCCATAGCACATATTTTACACACAGAGAAGATCCCTCTGCAGTTTCTCTTCTCCAAGCTGAACAGTCCCAGCTCAGGACTGGAGAAATGATGCAGCAGGAGTGATGTAGGTGATGGATAAAGAGCCGGTGACAGCTCCATGGGCAGGGTGAGGAGGACCTCGTCAAAAGCAGGTCCCACTAAGCAGCACTGGTTTCACTGGTGGCACAAACATCACAGCCCAAACACAGCCCCTTCCCAGCCCAGCCTGCTGCAGTGGGTGCCCATTGGCACCAGGGCTAGAGCGTACTGGGTGGGTGATGCACTGAGCCCATGTTTGAAATGCAAGCAAAGGAAGGGAGATGATGCTGGATGTGCTTTCCTTACAGCAATGGCACTTGTGTTTTTCTTACAGCTACAGGCTCCTCCAGATTTCATTCTATGTTTTGTTTGTTTTCACTTCTCACATTTGTGTTTGCAGTAACCATCCTACACTTGTTATGTGTAAATATGTCACCTGTCAAAGTGTTGCCTCTCCAGACAAGCCTTCCTGTCCCAAACTCAGTGTGCCAGATGTGCCCAAGCCCCAGGTCATGCCCTCTGCTGCTACAAATCATGGTGAGGTGTTTGCACTGAGCTGCACCACGGGACTGGGCTGCTGCTGCCTGTGTTTGCTCACAGCAGGAATGGTGAGTACTGCAGAGTCCTGACATGACCTATGGAGACAGATCTCCTTTTCCAGTGCTCCCACCACCATCCTTGGTCAGACATCCTCCTACCTGAGCCAGCTCAGCTGCCTGCCTGCCCCTGCTCTGCAGCAGCTGCTGCTCCCTTCATCCAGCACAGCTCTGCCCACCTGAGTCAGGTGTGTTGGACTGAACCCCTTTCACCCTTCTCTTTGCTGCTGGTGTAGATTTGGGATGAGGCCACATCTCTGCCTCCCAGCTTGGCACCCAGGGGAGCTGTTTGCTGTGGGTGCACTGCTCCCTGAAACCCCAGCAGAGGGGCCTGGTGACCCCTCCACAGCTCCCCTGTGCCCCTGCCATGCCAAACCACCCCTCAGCCTGGCCCTGTGACTCAGACACTGCAGAGACAGCGCCGTGCATCAGCTGCTGCAGAGCAGCCCTGACAGACACAGCAGGGAGAGGAGCCCAGGCAGAGCCAGAGACTCCCCATGTGAGATGTGTTTATTTTTAGAGAGTTGTAGCACTGAGGATGTGGAATGAGCCGCGTCCCTCTCGTCACTCTGACGCCATCACCCGCTGCCCACGCTCCCACTAACTGGGTTATCACAGCCCATCAGGCTCCCAGGGACAGGGAAAGAACACAGAGAGGTCACTCCCCTCCTCCCCCCAGTCAACAGCAGAATATTTACAGTGTTGTGGTATTTGTTAATGGACTTGGGTTTAAAGTGCTGAAGGTGTATTGGCCAAGACATCACCTCTCCTGCTGTGCAGACCTCAAGAACCAGCTGTAAGTCACCAGCCTCACAAATTCATGGGAAAAACAGATCTACAGCACTTACAGAGGGCTTTCCTCTGTCTCAGCTTAACTCCTCCCTGACCTGTCAGTATCCTTTCTTCTCAGTTAGACGTTGCTAAAATCACTGGGATCTTAGATATCAACCCTCTTCTCTGTCATTCTAATTTTCTCACCTGACATGTCAAAATTCGCACTTGTCTGAGATGTTTGTGTCCTTTGTGCCACAGTGTTTTCAGGGATTCTCGAGGGATGTTGTTATCCTCATCTAACACAGGGAAGCAGTGCAAACTCCCCATTCCCCACGCCAGTGTGAGATGAACAATGTGCTCAAGGTGGAAAAGACCATCCCAGCCCTTTCCACCTCAAGGTCTGCACCTTTCCCTCCTTTCCTCTTTTTCCTCCAGTAAGAGTCAATTTACTGATCCACAGCCCCCACTCCTCCCCAGTCACCCTCCTGTGTGTCCTTCCAGCACAGAGCTCCTCACTGGGAAGTTTCAGCCCATGCTGTTGCACATTTTCCTTCCTCCAACTTGATTTTTAAAATTTCTGGCACCACCAAGGCGCCTGCTGAAGTGGTGCCTCTCTGTTCTTCATCTGCCTCACCATCTGCCCGAGAGAGAGTGGGGCAGGGGGGTTTCTGCAGAGATTTGTAGGCTGAAGGCTGGAAAGAACCAGCATGATCTATATCTGTGGCATAATAAATGCCATAGACAACCAGGCAGCAGCTCCCACAGCAAGTCCTCCATCACTCTGTGCTCTGTCCCTAACCAGACCCAGCCTTCCTGCTATTTTTTTTTTTTGAGTGACACTAATTAAAGTATTTTTTGTACAATGAAAATATATAACTACACAGAAAGTGGGCAGCTAAGGTTTGGAAATCTTAATGACCAGATTTAGGAAGATTGCAGTCCTGTGAGAGCAGCAGTTATTCAGGCACAAGTACACACAAACACGGCATTTTTAATCTTGCACAGTTTAATTAGAAAATAATTCCAACCCATAAAATATGTTGACATTCCTAAATATTTTGTTTCAGTGAATATTGACACCTGTCTCCTCAGGGAGCTCTAAAATACCCAGGACTGTGCTGAAACTCATCCCTGGCATAAACCCAAAGCTGTGTGATGGGAACCTCCCACTTGTGCCAGCCCAAACGCTGCTGGAGAAGCCACAACAGCACCAAGGCAGCAGGAACAGATTCCATCCAGGACTGGCCATCCAGCCCCTGACTCAGCTTCCCCAAAGATGCTCTAACCTGGGTAGCTGTGCCTCCATAAGCACAGAACCAGTTTCCTCCCTGCCACCAAAAAGCTGTCACTTCACCCAACCTGCAAATGCTGCCACCATTCCTCAGCCTCAGGTGATTGAAGAACCTAAAAAGCCTTAACCTAGATGGAAGCCTGCTGTGATCTATTCCAGCCAAGGGGTACACAACAACAGAGATATTTGCCCAACCCTGGCTCTGTGTGGTGTCCTACAAGTCTCCATTTTAATTGCACTTTCCAGGAACACTGCCAGATGCAGGGAGGACTGAAACCCCCTCCTCTCAGAACCAGAACCAGAACCAGTAGACTCTTACTTGGCTCTGTCAATAAGCTTGCTCTGACTGGCTCAAGACAGATCTCCCAGCAAGTCTTAAAAACCTAATTCTAGCCCTGATCACCAACAATAACATTAACCTGGAGAGTTCTGGGAATTCTCTCCTTGGTGGAAGAAAATATCCAAAGCTGCTGCCCAGCAGCACAGGGTGCACCTCGACCCCAGAGCCTGAGGTGGGGTTTGAAGGGGATGATTTAATCTGCCTGTTATCTCCCTGAATAAAGGGCAAGAGAAGCTAATGGATGCAAACTCATTAAGAATGCAGATGGGAGTATTTATTTTCTTTGTTGTTGTTAAAACAATCAAGGAATTGATGCTTTGTTTTTCAAACATCAGTCAAGCTTCACCAGCACAGGCTAAGTCTCTAGCAGGAGACAGCTGATACATCGTGTTCATTTAGGCATCTACACACCAGAACAAACTGCAGGCACCTCTGTGAGACAAAAAGTCAATTTGTGGAGTGTTTCACACACAGCTCCAGCCTCTCCCTATGCACAACCAGCATCGTGTGGGTGGTTCACTTGGGCCTCCCAGGGACAGGAACACCAAGAAGCAACATGTAGAGTTCTCCACTGTGAGCTGGTGGGAGAAGGCTGGTGTGCCAGGCTGTTGGGGAATTTCTGTCCAAGAATATCTGTGAAATTGGACAATTTCTTAAGTGCTGTAAAATATAAAGAGGATCCGACAAATCTTTATCTGCTGATTTCTTGCTTAGTAAAAATTACATTGCTCATGGTCAAAGAGAATTGACACTGATAATTCACTATTTAATGCCACATTTAGTAATATTAAGAACCAATACACTCTAAATAGCACAGCAATCTGCTATCTATGGCAAGTCCCCTTTTCCAGCGATGGATTTAAGTACAAGCAGAGGGGGTGAGAGACACTTATCTGATTTAGCAGCACTGGTAGCTAATTCTTTTGAAAGACACTCCTCTAAAATGATGCTGCTTTCTCTCCAGACCTTGGGGCTGAGACTCACAGTCACCAGAAGGTAAAGTGCAGTAATCAACCACGTGTGTGCTCTTTGACTCTGTCAAATAGGAGCTGATCACAAGTTAGAGATGTGCACAGGCCAGCAGGGCCGTGGTGTTATCAGCACCACGGAGATGTGGGGCATGGCTCCTGGGACTGGAGTATTCCAGTGGGACAGAGGCTCTGTAGGAAGGAGAGGCTGGGGAGATGAGGGGGTGTTTGCTGTCTGTGTCAATGTTGGAGTGCCTGGAGCTTTGCCTGGGATGGAGGAGAGCTCGTGGGTCAGGTTAAAGGGAGGGAAGGGACAGGTGACTTTATAGGGGAGGTTTGTTTGCTAAAGGCTGCTCCACCAGGAAGATCAAGTGGATGAGGCCCTCTGCAGACAGACAGGAGCAGCCTCACAAGCCCTGCTCCTTCTGGGGATCTTCAACCACCCCAGCACTTGCTGGAGGGACAACACAGCAGGACACAAGCAATCCAGGAGGTTCCTGAAGATGCACAAGTCCATTGGACCTGATGAGCTGCATCTGCAGGACCTGGGGGAACTGCGGATAAAGTGGTTGAGCCACTCTCCATCATATTGGGGAAGTCCTGGCAGTCAGTGGAAGTCCCAACTGAGCAGAAAAGAGGAAGTATAACCCCATTTTTAAAAAGGAAAAAAAAAGGAAGACTGAGAAGGTCAGTCTCACCTCAGCACCTTGGCAAGATCATGGAGCAGATTCTTCTGGGAACTGTGCTAAGGCTCATGGAAAATGCTAAGGTGTCTGGTAAGTCAACAGGGCTTCACTAAGCACAGATTGTGCCTGAAAAACGTGATTGCCTTCTAAGATGGACTGGGTGGATATCCTCCACAGCATTGGTGGGTAATGGAAGAGCAACTGCTGCCATCTACCTGGGATTATGCCGAGCATTTGACACTGTCCCACATGAGACCCTGTGTGAAGATAGGCTGAGAGAGGTGGGGCTGTTCAGCCTGGAGAAGAGGAGGCTCCAGGGAGACCTTAGAGCACCTTCCAGTACCTAAAAGGGACCTACAGGACACATGGGGAGGGACTCTTTTCCAGGGAGTGTAGTGATAGGAGAAGGGTAACAGTCTCAAACTGGAAGAGGGTAAATCTAGGTTAGACATTAGGAGGGTAATGTGAAAGGGTAATGCGAGAGTAAGGTGTTACTTGAACCCACACCTACTGAGAAGGCAATGAGTTACTGGAACAGGTTGCCCAGAGAAGTTGTGGCTGCTCCATCCCTGGAAGTGTTCAGGGTCAGGCTGGGTGGGACTTTGGGCAGCCTGGGCTGGTAAAAGGTGCTCCTGCCCACAGCAGGGGTTTGGAACAAGATGATCTTTAAAGTCCCTCCCAAACCCAATCCATTCCATGATGCTGTGGCTGAGGTAGCTCAGCCCTCTTTCCTACAGCCCTAGACCAGTGCTGGGAGCACAGACCAGCAGATGCATCCAGATGATTCACTTCAAACAGAGCAGCTGAGCCACGTCCAGTTATCAGACCAAGTTCAGATAAACTGAATGTTTAGATGTTCACTGTCCAGATGACCACTCAGGACAAACAAGTTTAGAATGGTGTGCTGGTTTCAGCTGGGGTAGAGTAAATTTTCTTCACAGTTGCTGTGTTTTAGGCTGTGTTTTGGATTTGTGCTGAACCTGGGGTTGATAACACAGAGATGTTTTTGTTATTGCTGAGCAGGGCTCACAGAGCCAAGGCCTTCTCTGCTTTCCCTGTGGCCAGGAGGCTGGGGGTGCCTGGGAGGAAACACAGCCAGGACAGGTGACCCAGCTGACCAAGGGATGTTCCAGACCATGGGACATCATCCTCAGTATGTAAAGTGTGGGAGAAGGAGAAAGGGGGGAAGTTTGGAGTGATGGGGTTTGTCTTCCCCAGTCACTGTTATGTGTGATGGGGCCCTGCCCTCCTGGAGATGGCTGAACACCTGCCTGCCATGGGAAGCACTGAATCAATTCCTTGCTTTGCTTTGCTGGTGTGTGGTTTTTGCTTTCCCTGTTAAACTGTTCTTATCTCAACCCAAGGGTTTTCCAGCCTTTACCCTCCTGATTCTCTCCCTGACCCTGCTGGTGAGGGAGTGAACGAGCGGCTGTGCGGGGCTGGGATGATCACTGGGGTTAAACCACAACAAATGGCTACCCTGCGTTTGTCAATGGTTTCATGCACTATTTATAAGATAGGGATAATTTCCTAGTCCTTGAAAAAGAACACTTTGGGAAATCAACTGCTCCATCTAGTAAAGTATTCTTGGATGCAGTCAAAAAGGCATTCAGAGCATCAGTTTACTATGAGACAGCTTTGGCCAAGAGTCACTCTTCAGGCTGCAGAGACATGGTCGTTGGTTTTGTAATTCATGCATCTGAAATAAGTGCCAAACACTGATGACATCATAAATCACCTAGTACAAGTTCTCTGCTTCTTCTCTTTGACCAGATTAAATAGCAGCTGCAATACAAACCAGAACTACGCTATTTTTTATAAAGTGGATTGTAAAATTCCAGCAAGGAATGATCCTCTTGAACGTCAACAAGCATTACACTTGAGCCAGCACTGTCTGGGAGAGACATTCCAAATAAAAGCACCACACTGGTGCCAGCAGGGCTGTGCTGGTGGGGCCAGGGGAACCAGGCAGGCTGTGCAGCCTCCCTCCATCACTGGCCATGGCCTGGTGGCACACAGGGCTGTACAGAGCACCAAACCCCTCCTCACCCTCCTAATTCTGAGGAACTGTAGCTTTATGCATCATTTCCCTGACTGTCTCTTCCTTTGCCCCTGATCATTCCTAGTTCAGACTCCCTCTCCATGCCCCAGAGGAGCAGGGAGAAGAGCCAGGATGATTGGCTGAATTTGGACAAGAGAAGAGCCTGGGAAAAGGGTAATGAGGTCACTGGACCAGACTGCTTGGGAAGGTAGTTTCCATTGTGGAAACAAAATGAATGCAACAAATCTGTCTGGCATTAAGGGAACAAAAGGAAAGCAACAGATTCATTTTCTGAAGGCCTTTCTAGAACTTTATTCCCTATTATATTGAACAATCCATACTTTCAATAATTTACTGTCTCATAATAGCAGCCACTTGGTACCAGAAAAAACCCAAACAACAAGCACTCATCAACCCAGAGGAGCAGTGATCAGGGTTATAAGCAGCCTCCTTGTCTCACTTCAGACTTTGTCAAGTATTACACAACCTCTTAGGAGAAGCAGAGTTCTGGAACTTTTCAAGTCTCTAGTCATGCAAAGGTGAAAGACAATTAGAATTCTCCTTTGTGTAGAAAAGTTCTGGAAGGCAGGCTACAGCTCGAGTATTGGCTCTGGTTTTGGGCCAATAAAACCAGCAAATCTGAGCCAGTCCAGAGGAGATCACCAAGGTGTGGGGCTGCAGCACTCGCCCTGGCAGGGAGGCTGAGGGAGCTGGTGCTGGTCAGCACAGAGGTGGGATTATTCTGGGGAAACTTACCTGCAGCCCCCTCCATACCAATGGGGAACCATCTAGGAAACAGGATCTGTACAGCAGGGCAGAGGGAGAACAAGAGGGAAGAGGCACAAGGGTTTGAGGAGGAGGTCCCTCTCCAAAAGGGCAGTCAAATATCAGAGCAGATTGCCCAGAGAGGTTGTACAGTCTCCATCCCTGGAGGCTTTCAAAGCCCAAATGGATAATTGCCCTGAGAAACCAGCCCTGATCCTCCTTTGAGGAAGATGCTGAGCCAAAGAATCACAGAATTCTGAGTTGGAAGGGACTCACAAGGATCATCAAGTCCAACTCTCAGTGAAAGGCCCACAGGGAGACTGAACCCATTTCTTTGGCATTATTAGCACCATGTACCTCACAAGATCTCTTCAGACCAGAACTCCTCTATGTTTTTATAGTTTGTGCTGCATGGGGAAACATGTAATAGCAAACAGAAAACCCTTCTGTGAGTTGCAGCAACTTTCTACCAAAGACTGTCATAAAAAACATGCTATGCATGTTTATATTAACAAAGAATTTCATCATTTGGCTATTTGCACACACAAAATTGAGTTCACAGATCAGGTCTTTGAGGTACAGGTGTCTGTACAAGCTGTGTAAATGTGTGCCTTCATATTTCAACAGAGCTGAAGAGCTACTCAAGAGATCCAAGAAACAGAACCATAATTCAGCTGATCAAGATGCAGATGAACAGCTCTCCTGGCTCCATTGGCTATTGATCCAACCTCCATGGACCAAGGAGACAATTCAATTTATGTACATCTGTAAGCTGAGTCCCAGCCACTGTCTAGTGGTCTGTAACTTAATTTCTGTGTATTACATACACATCCCTTGGTCTTTTATGTTGTATTAGCAGCCAACAGCCTAACACAACCCTCCATTTAAGTGCTTACAAGCCAGATCTAGTGTCATTTACTTGGGAGTTTTTACCATGCTGAGCTCAGTCTGTCTGGGGAGCTATGGGCAAGGGATGGGAAGACAACTGTAGGAAGCAGAGGGGACAAACATTTTACACACCTTAATGGAGAAGAGTCTAGTGGGTCTAGTGCCCAAGCCTCCCTGGAGCACGTGAAGTCCCCAGTCACCTGGCTCAGCCTGCTGTTCTCTTCCTGGTGCACAGGAATTGTTAAATCACCATTTCTCAGAGAAATGGAATCTGAAAACCTTTAGATGTCCCCAGAAATGCTGCCAAACACCTGAAGGTGGCTGTGATCAGCGGAGGCTGACTCTGGTCACAATAAGTATCTCCACGAATGGAGACAACTTCTCTAGGCAACTCACACCAGTGTTGAATTATCCTTAGAAAAACCCAAAGGTTTTCTTCTGCCTGAACAGAATTCCCTGTTCCAGTTTGTGGACACTGTCTCTTGTCCTATCACTGAGCACCACTGGGAAGAATGTCTCCATCTTCTCTCCTTCCCTCAGGTATTTGTACTGACAAGATCTCTCTGAGCTGTCGCTTCTCCTCTCTCCTTGTTTGACAGATTCTCCAAATTCCTTCATCATCTTCACAGATATTCACAGCACTCACTCCAATGTGTCCATGACTTTTTTTTTGGACAGGGGAGTCTAGTGCTGGACCCAGCAGCCCAGGTGTGGCCTCACCAGTGCTGAGCAGAGAAGGATCACTGCCCCCTGACCTGCTGGCAGTGCTCTGAGTTGCCACTGCCCTTCTGTATACACTCTGAGGGCACATTGGCATCTCATGTCCATCTTGTTACCCACCCAGTCCCCCAGGTCCTTTTCTACAAAGCTGTTTTCCAGCAGTTTTCCACACCCCAGCTGGTGCATGTGGTTGTCCCTGCAGCAGGAGGTGCAGGATTTGGCACTTCCCTTTGTTGGACTTTGTTACATTTCTGCTGGTGCCCACTTCTCCAGCCTTGTGGAGGTTACCAACTCTAGATCATAAAACAAAACCAATCTTGGATAAACCATGGCCAGAAATATGGTAGACAACCAGCAACTCACCCCCTTACAGTTAAATAGCAACCCTCAACAGAAATTACAACCTGAAGTTACAGGAAAAGGGGATTGGTACATCCAATTTCAGGCAATTCCACATAATTTGATGCAGAAACATAGTGACTTTTCACACCAAATCAATGCTAATGTCTGCTGCATTAGCACTCAGGGCTATCAGAACCACTGAGACAGCAGCATCTGCTGAGGCTGAACTGTGAAGCATGAGGTGCACTGCCAAGTCCAGCTGTGCAGTACTTCCTTGCCTTCCCATTCCAGAACCACCTGTGGTACCTATATTTCCTTTTCTGTATCAGAAGTAAAAAAAGTTCCACAGAGCATATCTTCTCTCTTTTTTTTTTTTTTTTTTTAGATTTTCAAGCTCAATGTACATTAAACCTGGCACATAACTTCCCTGTGTCCAACCCAGTGTGGCTGCCTAGGATCTCCTAGGCTGGGATGAAAGCATGGATCAGCGCTCAGGATGGCAGCCAACACAGCTGAGTTTCTGTCTCCATGGGCTTCACTAGTTCAAATGAAAAGTAAAATACAAAGGTTTATCTGAAACACTTTGCTACCAAGGAGGCATTTGTTTGGCAGTTCAAGCAGTAAAATCCACTGAGAAAATCACTCTAGCAAATCTGTTACTTCAGTGTCCACTGTCTGAATCAACAAGTCTCTCCAGCACTATCTGCCACAGCTTCAAGGCAGGAATCCTCCCCCAGCACCAGCAGGAGTCATCCCAGAGGAGAGGGACACGTTGCCAGTATGCAGGACACAGACTCCAGCAAACACAGAAATGAAGGAAACAGCACACAAACACCATAAACCCAGCAACAACAGTAAATATTTAGAACATACTTTGAAAAAAATATTTATACATAACAGTTTTAAACACATACCTAGATAATCCTCCTCTGAGCACCAAATTTGCTTTACTGAGTGGGACAAAACACAAAACTCCAGCAAACTAAAATGCTTCAAAATGCTGAGTCTATTGTAGTTCTGGGAACAGGTGCAGTTCTTAGGAGCAGGAGCTGCCATCTACCACAAGCGTTGCAACTCCCAAAACCAGAAAGCACTGAATCACTAGAGAGGAAAAGGAGAATAGAACAAGAGAGGGAAAATGACTGAATTTTACACATCTCACTTCTAAAGGAGAACACCACAGATCCCAAGAAGTTCCATTCAGGAAAAAAGCCTTCTCCCTCCTTATTTAACTGCCCATTTTTCTTCCCATCACAAAGTGCATCCTGCTGCCCTCCTGCAGCAGAGGCAGCAGCTGCCTCCTACCCCACACAGGACTGGCTGGTGGGGGCTGTGAGCCACGGCCGTGCAGAGCTGGCTCCATTCCACACTGACACCCTAAACCTGAGCTAAGTACACTGGAGTCAGAGACAAAAGAGCAAAAGCGACAGAGCTTTCTTGTGTGACTCACAACCTATGAACTGTGGGTTCCTGGAAAATGCCCCAGCCGTGGAGGGGACAGGCTGGAGCTGCTGAATCGCACTCACCCTTCCACCTGGGCTGACATCTCAGGCTGCACTGAGAGCATGCATGTGACTGCTCTGGAAGATATTAAACACATTTCACTGTGTATCAGTCATTCTGCCCATACAGATTTCTTAGATCTGCCCAGCTTTGGTATGTTTTACAACTCTAAATTCTTCCATTCATCCCCCCTACCTCAGAGCACCCTTAGCCACGGTAGATTTACTGCTCTGCAGATGCTGTCTGCATTCAGCAAATGGGATGTGCAGCCATCAGGCTGCAGGATGGCCTGTGCACCCTACGTGTGTAACACAAGCACACAGAGCAATCTGCTCATCAAACCGATGGGAATTGAGAGAAATTAGGGAGTGATTTTATCTTTTGACTCCCTTCCCCAGCATATACTCACCCCTTTTGCCCTCCATTTTGCAAAACAGTGAACTGCTCCCAAACCAGTTGTGACAAGATGTATAAAGACCCTTAATAGTTTACCTTTAATAGTCTATCATAAGAGAGATTTAAGATTTAGCACATTTACAGCTTGTACATAACAACCAAAACCACTAAAACAGAAATTGGACCCTTTCTTCTCTCCATTGTGAGAAAAAGGCTCAAAAATGACCAAGCTTGATGACTGGAGCCACATTCACTGGAGGGAGCAAGGCAACGTTTAAGCCAAGATTTCTGCCTTCCACTTGTTGTAAGCCAATTGTACCAACACCCTGTTTACTTTGGCTGATTGCAAGACAGTGCTCCTGCCAGGACCATCACCATGCCACTCTTCTCTGGGCATCAGCTGCACTCCTGTTCTTTCCTCCACTGTACTGCAGCTACAACAAAAGCTGCTGGCCTATGCCCAGCCCTCCTCTTTCTTGGGTACTTCTCAGAGCAGCCAGTGTGCAGATGTGACGGAGCACACAGGCAGGACTGGATGAGGCCACCCAGCCTCTTTGCAGTATTTCTGTGCTTATTTGGCACAAAAGCTCAGGAACTGCACTACATGTGCCACTTAAATTTCTACCTGATCAATTTATGTTGGGCATTGAAATATATGCCAAGATGAATATCCACGATGAGTGGAGGCCACAGCAACCAAGCTACCACAACCAGATGGCACCAGGCTGTTACAGAGCTTATTCTCTCAAAAGCTGAGAAAAAGTGTGTAATGTTGCTTTCATCTACACACCAGTAAAATTTGAAATTCAATCACCTTCCCGACTTAAATGGCTGCAGTCATAAAAGCTCAGCTACACCAGGAGGTTTTAACGTAAAGGTTTGTGAAGTAAAAGCGTATTAGAAAACTTATATCATCATGAAATCTTATTTTCTAAAGAAGTCCTAGGATGAACGCATAATGAATCAATTTCTGTGACAATAACTAACCCTTGGATGCTCAAATTGCACGTAATTTTCTACATTCACTTTTTCTCATCACGCCCAAGATGACACAAACCCATGTGTTTAGCATGAACATTGTTGCAGCTGTCACTGAACATCACCTTTTATTGAGGAAAATCAGCACAAAGGGAACACTGCCCAGTTCTGTTGTGCAAACAAATAGATCCCCAATTTCTATCAGAGCTGGCGTGGTCCTCCAGAGCCAGATTAGATTATGGCAACATTGCTGAGAAAATTTCCATGCATTTTTACACATTAAGTGGTAGAAAACTCTGTCCCAAGGGCGGAACAGGATACTCCACACTCAAGTGAAAACTGGTTGCCTTCAACTCATGCTGGCTTGTAACCCAGGCCATCACCAAAGCCCAATGGTTAAGTGAAGTTTCCAGCCTGGAGATGCTCACAGCGCCCAGTCTAGGCTGGTATTCCTGTGCTGGCCTGCTCTGGTGAGCAGAGAGTAGTAAGGAAGGAAATAGGAGCAGTAAGTCCAACCTGTCCACGTGCTTACAGAACCATCAGCCAATCAACCAATAATACTGCAGTGCTTCACAAGATATATGTAAACCACAGCAATTGTTAATACTTCCCTGTTTACATCCATTGCTACAACTGGTCAGATATAGCTGCATAATAGAAAACCTTAACAAAACAAAACAAGGGAGTGGTGGGGTGGTGTTTGAAATATTTCCAAAATATTCTTTTACACAGACAGAGGATATCCTAGAAGCTCTTCTCTCCTAGATATAAGACCTTCTTCAAAAAGAACTTCTAAAATCAGGTAAAGCCAAAAATAATCCCAGGACATCTTCAGATTCAAGCGCCATGCAACCAAAGCACCAACCCAAACATTAAAATCTATATTTAGGACCAAGCCAATATATTATCTAATAAATTGATGAAACCAGTAATGAATAGAACCTTCAGTAAACAAAACATCAGCTTTTGTGTTTGCTTTAAAAAAGTTAACCAGTCATAGTTACCTAACAGAGAAAGACACTGCAGCTTCAGAGATATTTCACAGGGGTTCTTGCTGCTGATACAGAGCCTTAGGTGATGGTTACAAGAGCTGTGTTGAACAGGAGAGGAAAAGTGGGTTTTTTTCCCAAAATTAGAAATATACAATTTCCAAAAATGGGAGCAAAAGACAAAAGGTAATGAAAAATACTGCTGAAGAAATGTTTAATTAAAAAATCAGGAATTCAACAGTGCCTAAATCTTTATTTTTCATAACCTACATATTTTTTTTTCAAATTAGACAGTTTTACATTTTATGACACAAAAGGAAACTTAAATTACTGATAGTTTACATGTAAGCTTGATTCCAGTCTTAATGGAAGAAGAACAAAAACAAAAACCCTCAAAAAGGCTCCCATATTACACTTCTATTTCATGAATTGGCAGCTGTTAGGTCTCCTTAGAAATCTTAGATTGTCTGCTGCTATTAGTGTAACAAGTTACAAAGCACAAACCCCTACCTGTAGCTCAAGGAGATTCAGAGATAGGTGTGCACCATTACAGTCAGCTGTTGCTCCTGATACACTGCACCACGCTCCAGCAGGGGCCTTCCCATGCCAATGGCTCAAGGCTTTCAAGGGTAACACAGCAACATCAAAGATTTGCTGCTGCTCACACATTTCTAAGTGACAGTGTCACGGGGTGGGGACTGATCTGAAATTACATTCAGTTTTGAAAGCAACCTTTTTTTAAAATTCCTGGAAGAATCTCAGATCCCATTTTAGCTTGTTTTCAAAATGAAAAGCATTACCACAGTTTTAACAGGGTAAAATGCCAATTTTAATTACTGTATCCCTGAACCTTGAGCTTAGCTGCTGCTTTTGGGAGGTTTTTCATTTTAAAAGCCATGTTTTAATCCCTCTCTGTATCGTAGCAACAGTCTGCATGCAACTTCACAACTCTACTCCAAAAACTCCATTTTGTCACTGAGTGGGGGGGCAGGGAATAAATCTCAAAGTAAAATACAGTCAGGAGAAGTTGTATTGTATATTACACAGCGATTTGGCGTGTCACCTTTTTTTTTTTTTTAAAAAAAAAAGCTATAAAACCACATCAGAGGAAGGTTTAAACTTCAGATGCACCAGACTGTTGCTGGGTAAGCAGTAATTACAGTGTATTGACCTATCACAAACGGCAGCAGAATACATTAGAACAGCACAACACATCCCACTGGTCTCGACAGATCACCCCGGGCTGCGGCTGAGCACCGGCGCGAGCCGCTCACAGCCGCTGGAAGGGACCACTTGCCACTGTTTGCAGCTGGTAAAGCCTTTCACTGGCAGCAGACAAACGAAATGAATCATACAGCTGGCCTGAACCATACACAAATCTAGCTACCGCTTTCACTGCCGCTGGGGAAAGGAGAAGGGCATCAAAAATCCAATGACAGAAGTAGTTGGGCAGTTTTGGTGATGGTGTTGGGGTGCTATCTCCTCCCACAGCATTCACAAAGTGCGCTTTTTAAACAAGAAAAATCAACTGACTCCACGTGCCCTATTTTGACCAATTCTGCAGCATACAACAGGCTGGATTTACAATGCCAACTAGTTACCAATTGATACTTGTAATAGGAAATTTATCAGGAGTCAACTTCTATAGTTACTTTACAGTTCTATGAACCATGCAGTGATACTCTTGAAAGCAGACAAGTAAGCTTCAAGTGTGTATTTTTGCAGCAGTCAAGTTTTTCCCAACTGGACTTGATTTTTATTAATGACTTAAAAATTACAGTTTGACTGCTGAAATTCATTATTTACATCACAGAACTTTTGAATTGGTTAAATTGTTTGGTTTTAAAGGGACTTTAGGAAAACATTTGAGGGCTTTCAAATAAGATTTCCGTTCCATTTCCCTTTTGCAGTGAAGAGGCAGAGTCAGTTCAACACACCAGAATAAAATAAGAAAAAGAAAAAACAACAAATTAAAGTAATATTCAAACCACAACATTTAGTTTATCTACATCCAGCTCAACAGCAACATTTATAATATCAATAATTTTTATCAGATTTTTTCTTTAGGGTACCTTTTTATATGTTCTGATTATTTACAACTGTACAAGCAAAGCACACACTTCCAAGTGCACATATTTAATACAGTATTGACTATTTGCATTTACAGATTTTTCAACAATCTGAAAAAGATCAACTGTTTAAGATCTTTAAGGTATATTACAAAAACTGCTGCTAGTTCCTGTACTACAGTATGTTTACCCAGTAAGACCAGTGACAATAGATACATACTGTAACTGAGTAATTCTGTATGCCATTCATGCTAACCCTCCACGGGGTCAGACCTCATTAACTCTAAACTGTCTTGTACAAAAGTTAAGGCAAAGTCATTTTCAAGTTTAAATAAAATTCAAGTCTTTAAATATTGGATGGAAATAATTCTTTTAAAAAATCAGTTGTTTAAATAAACATTTGTGTGGAATAAACTGTACTGTCATAGTCAGCAGGAATGCGTTTTGTCTGAACTTCCTGCAGTTTAAACACTTAAAGAAAAGCTTCAGGCATTTTAAAACAAAAATAATTTATACTCAACTTTATTAGAAACTTGCTAATTTAGTGCATCCTTGTCCTTCAGAAAGCGCATCACTTCTAAAGTAAATAAGTGTGAGAAACCTCATCCCAGAGGTAAATATCAGGGATCTCTTCCTCCACCACACAAAACAAACACCATTATCTCACGTCTTGAAAGATTTAAATCCATATGCCAATGCTTGTAGTTACAGGAAGATGTCAACACAAGGCTGACTAAGATATGAACTCTTTCAAAGAGCACTTGGGGCAGAGTTTAAAAAAAAAAAAAGTCTACACAGAGCACAGGGGTAACCAGAATATACAGCGCTGACTCAGTTAACTCCCTTACAAGCACAGGGAAGCTAAGGTTATCACAAGAAGGCTACTCTGCTTTCTCCTGATAACATCCACTAACAGGCTTCACCACCATAGAAGCTCACAGACTTGATTCTTTCTATTCACAATGTGCTTTGTATTTGCAAATTATAACATCAGTTTTATTCTGGAGTGAGAAGATGGTTACTTGCTTGCAGTAAGTCAAAAAAGGAAATATTTCAGAAAGACTGCTATGGTGCCCTGTAGAATTCACTTTGTGTGTGCAAAACATCAAAAAAAGATTAAGTTTTTAAAAATGCTAGAAACGGCTAATTATTTAACCTAAAAGTGCAAGTTCATTTGCTGACACTTAGTACAGCAGCCTGATAAAAAAAAAATCTTCAAGGTCACATACTAATTTGTAAAATATATCTACTTTCTTGCACTCTACACACTAGCTGCCGTTATCAGTCTTTTGGACACTTTAGATATGTACTTGCAGACCAGTTTATTAAAAATATTGCAGCAGCATGTTTCTGCTTAACAGTTTAGAAAAAACTCACTATACAGAGCTTGCACTCACACAGCCACAGAGAGGCTTAATAAAAAGTTGATTTTTTTTTAAAGACAAATATTTTACACCTTGAAAAAAAAAATCACACTAAGCTTCACCTCCAATTAAGCACCAATCTAAATGTAAGGTTTAGAACAACTATCCAGAAATACCCAGAAAAATAGAATGTTTGTTCAAGAGGGGAAAAAGTATTTCACAGAAAAATAACTTGCAGGCATTGTTACATGCCTTGTATCACTGCAAGCTCCTAACCAGCAACTCATTCTCAGGTATCTTAGTGGGAACATGGGTTTAATTTGTGGGAAACAGACCTCTTCTCAAATCCCTCCCAGGTGTTATTTTCACTGAGGAGATTTTGGAGGGGTACTCTGTTCTTTATTTAAGCGTTTGCCAACGGCTGGAGGGGACGATCTGCGTCCTGACTGTCTCCTCTGGTCTTTGGGTTGTCCAGGATGTGACTTTGCAGGAGGAGGTTCTCTGTTTTTCTCTATTGTTTCTATGGGCTTTCTTTCTTCTTTCCCACACGCTACAGTGTTTGGCTTCTGTTCTTTCTGGGGTTGCAATGTAGGAGGATCCTTAGTTGTTCTCTGGCAAATTTCCGCATAACTAGGTTTCCGCAGTTCCTGGGAAATCAGAAACAAACAGGACAGAGTTAAACAAAGAATCCTGAGGGGAAAAAAATACTTTTATGAACAAAAAAGAGTTAAGTCCTTGTCCCAAAAGACTGTTGTACTTAAATATGCAGATGAGGGTTTGAGTATGAAGTTTACAGCAGCTGTATAGACAATAAAGCTGAAGAAAAGGTTAAATGTAAGACAGTATGCCAGAAAAATGGGCATAGGGCAAAAAACTTCCTTTTCAAACTCTAAACCAGCTGAAACACGATGAATACTCTGGTTTCAATATCAACATATGTATTAATACTTCTACCTCAAGGACATTACCAAGAAAAGGATTCAGATAAGGAGATCTCTTTTGCACTGTTAATTGCGTAACTCTATAATGCAAGTAACCATTAAGCACAGTAAGAAGTTTGAAGCTGCTAGACAAATTCTAGGCTGCTGGGCTCACATGATCAGGCAACACTGGATACTAATAAATATTCTGCTAAATTCAAACTGGATCATTAAGGAAAAGTGAAGTAACAAGGTCACTTACTATGGCAGCCCCATTGACTTGTACCGATTTACATGCAGTACTCAGTGTGGAAGAAGAAAGTCTTTCTGTACTCTGTGTCTCTCTCTGCTGTTTTTCCACAACTTTGGAGTCCCTGTAAGCATCCAGCAGGAAGCAAGGCTCATGAAAAGTGAAACTTCAGGACAGATGAATGGTTCAATAATAGGTCTAAAAAGTTTGAGTATGACTGCAAGTAGTTACAGCTGTAATTTGCCTAGCACATGATGACTAGCATTGCATTCAAAAATGCTACCAAAAATAGAAAAAATATATTCCTGTGCAATGCGACACTACCTGTAATTTGTCATGTTCCAGTAACATTTAGTTACTCAGTTATTTGATTTGCAGGTTCAAAGTGTTACCAAAGAACTTTTCTTTATGGTATGCACACGAGTCCTGCCCACTGGGCCATGGGTTTACTGTCTGTGTTTCAAAGCTTTCTAAATACAAGACAGTAAGGTATTCATTAAACTTCTATTACTCACTGAAACAAAACCACGACACTAAATTTTCTTCTGCTAAATGACTTCTATGATTGAATCACTGTTATGATATTGTTCAGAAATTAAGCTTTATTGCCTTTACTACAACAAAATATTACTTCTTTCATTAAGATTTTAATAGCTATTTACATTGTTCTGCCTGATGAAAGAAAATGCAAATGTGATTCAGAGTAGAATAATTATACCCATATAATTAAGTGCTTACTCAGCAGGCTGGGGTGGCGAAGGAGACCTTTCAAAGGTCCTGGGCAATGTAGAAGAAACTGGTAACGGCTCTCGAGGAATTCCTGATGGAATAGTGTTTGTACTTGCATCCACATTAATGTTCTGAAGGAGGAAAAAAGGCACAGAAGGACAATCAAAATATCCAATTAATATGGTTTGCCTGAAAATTAGCATAACCAGGAAACAATTCATAGTTTAATTTATACTGGTAAATTGACTATGGGAAGGTACAGAAAGAGGTAATATGTGATTGTAATGAATATGTTATTTTTCCTTTACATTTATTTAGAAACACAAATAACAAATAACACTCCGTGGTTATTTCCAAAGAAGTTACAAGATTCAGGTCCCTTTGGGATATATCTGAATGATAAAAATCACTTTGAATCATTAGGTTAGAGAAGACCTTTAATTAATCATCACCTTGTCAACTAGACTATGGCACAAAGTGTCACATCTGGTCATTTCTTAAACACTTCCTAGGATCACTAGGAACACTCCATCACTTCTCTGGGCAATATGTTCCAACACTTAACTTGTCTTTCAGTAAAAAAACAAAAATCCTGACTTTCAACCTAAACCTCCCCTGGCACAGCTTGAGGCCATTTCCTCTTATCCTGTAACTGGTTGCCTGGGAAAAGAGACCAACCCCCACCTCTGTGCAGGCAGTTGTAGGGAGTGATAAGCTCTCCCCAGGCCTTGTTTTCTCCAGGTTACACAACCCCAGCTCCCTCAGCTGCTCCTCACCAGACCTTTCCCAGCTCTGCTGCCCTTCTCTGGACACACTCCAGCATCTCAAAGTTTTTCTTGTAGTAATGGCCACAGGACACAGGATTCGAGGTGTGACCACACCAATGCCCAGTACAGGAGGACAGTCACTGCTGGCCACACTACTGCTGATCCAAGCCAGGATGTCACTGGCCTTCCTGGCCACCTGGGCACACCTTGCTCTGTTCAGCTGCTGTCCACCAGCACCCCCAGGTCCTTCCCTGAAGGGCCACTTTCCAGCCACTGTCCCCAGCCTGTAGCACTGCCTGGGGTTGTTGTGACCCAAATGCAGGACCCAGCACTTGGCCTTGGCTCAGCAATCCAGCCTGTCCAGAAGCCTCTGCAGACCTTTCCCTTCCTGCCCAGCTTAGTGAACTTATTGAGGGTGCCCTCGATCCCCTTGTCCAGATGACTGATGAGGTTACTAAACCAGACTGGCCACAGTACTGAGCCCTGAGGAATACCACTAGTGACTGGACTCCTTTCCACTTGGAAATTTTGCACCTGCTGGTGACAAAGAAGGCTTTGCACCTGTTCACATAACCACAGGCAGCCTATGAAGATAACAGTCTCCTCGTGCTGTGCACTAAGAATTGTCTTCTTCAAAGCTCTAATTCTACATCATCCCAATATAATAATTTGCTACTAAGCAAAAGGTTTTTTCCATAGTCCTCAAAAGATTCTTTTAGTGCCAAGTGATACTGTGCTTCCAGATAAATGCCAAATAGGTTCAAGATGCATATATTAATTTAAATTGTCACAAAATAAGAAAAGACAACTCTGTATCCTGAAAAACATATATCTCACATTTATAACCATTTTGTTTGTTTTAAAGGGTGTTTTGTACTGCTTCTGACCTGTCTCATTCTAAAAACTGCAAACCCTGAAGAGATTCTGGTATGCAGAAGAGGGACCAATGGGCGAACACAAGCTCAGAAGGGACAAGGTAACCCTCCTTTTCCCCCATTCAAGCCACCATTCAAAAGGGCAAAAACCCTAAGACTCCTATGGTCACTGTTATAAAGGAAAATGGTATTTGATGGCACTGTTTAAAATCAGGCAGCACAGACTACTGCAGTAGATCTAAGCCTAGTTTGATTCAAAGAAAAAGACTGCAAAAGGTGGATGTTTAGCAGTAACAGAACAGCTTTTATAGTTTTATTCAGTGTGTGCACAAAGGCTTGGAACTGCAAGCTGCTGAGCATTCTAGCCCAAGTGCATCACAACTTGTAGGTACACGGTTAAGTGTGAAAAGCTTCAAGTCAAGCAGACATGCAAGAGCTTTTCCTTGCCAAAACACTCAGCCCTTGATCTGACAGTGCTGCACTTCCTCCTTACAAAACATGGGATGATTATTACCTGCCATTCCCCAGAGCTACATCTAGAAGAGCATCACTAAGAGCTTAAACACATGATGCTTGGGTAACAGCTGCTGGAAATTACAGACCTTTAGTCCCCTCAGCTTCCATACACTGGACTTGCCCATCCATATAAAACAAGGGAAGCACTGTGTAACTCCAGTGCTTTGTAACACCAAGTGACATGAAAAAACATTGAGATCAAGGTGAAAAGCAGCCTGTATACATTGGCAAGACTGATGGTAGCTCAAACAGCTTTGTAGCTGAACACAATCACTCTTTGGAGCCAGCTGCTGTTATCTTACTCTTTATTTAAATGCCAACAAGGAAAGGTAGCATAATCCCTCTCTTCCACACAATGGTTCAGAATAACTCCTGTATGCTGGAAAATGAAACTGGTAAATTGAAGGATGCTTTTTAATGTGACAGTGCAAGTATTATAAAGCTGCAAGTATCATAAAACCTCAGTGCCTGACTGATAGGAAGACTGCCTCTACAGGAGAGAAGTCGAAGTTCTTTACCATAAGTACAGTGAAAAGCAAGTACCAGATCTGTAATGGGAGAACAAAGGGTTTTCAGCTGCAGCATTAAAAGCAAGTGCTGAAATTGTATTTAAAACCTGAAATACAATAGTCAAAAACCACTTCATAAGTAGCAGAGGTAAAATACTTCAAAATTAATAGATCCTAGCCAAGAAGAGCCTACATTCTGTAGTACTGGCTGACAGTAAGTGAAACACTGCTCTTACCATGGCTCTGAACTGCACGTTCCCCCTAAATGCAATGCTGGAATACAGCTGCCCCTCCTAGCACTTGCAGGAGACAGAGTAGATGGCTTCTCTGTGTACAGCCACTGCCTCGGGTATGGGCTGCCCTGCTGCCTCCCCCTTCATTTACCCACAAACACCCCCTACCTACATGGGCACCAAAGAAAACATTCTAAACCCAGCCTACTGCAGGAGAAGATGTGAGAGATTGTGGTGGTTCACCACATGGCTTCACACTGCTAATCCAGGGCTTAACTTCTTCAGCTGTGAAAAACACAAGTTCAATTTGGGCTATCAAAAAAAGCCAATATAGACTTTCGTAGCCCAGAGTGTTCCACAGTGCAGAGGGTTATGTGAGTCTTGCTGGAAGAGAACACACTGTCACTCACAGATGGCATGGCAGAGACAGTTCTAAGAATGAAATCTATGAAAAGCTACTGAACATTAATTTCAGCTGCATCTCTACTACATCTATACTGCAGTGGTTGCCAAGTTATTCTGCTGTATTTTTATATTTCTGAGCAATATGACAAGACAACACTGGGATCTGGTTTTGGTAGCAGTTCCTGTTCCAGCTATGATGCCTAATGTACTGAGATTATGTAGGCAGCTTCTTTATTTTGCTGCTTAGAAGTTTGTCTCTGTCACTTTAAAGTGCTTTATATGTAACTCAGAAGTCTCACTTTCAAGCAGGAGGGAAAATGTATCACATACATTTCACCTGAGTCTATAAAAAAGCCTGAGGCAGTTATGAACAACAAAGAGCATATTTTCTAATCTCTGCTATTAACATCTACTTATATTATACTGGTGCCCGTATTCCACACCATTTCAAAGAGAATAGCCAACAAATTCTAAGATACAAAGTGAAGAAGGCAGCAGCACATTATTTGACAGCTGTTTTTTAAGAACATTTGTTACAACCCATGTAAACCCACAAGATTTGCCATGTATAAACCACCAAATCAGAAAACAAGAGATAACCAATTCTTTGTTTTCCCAACAAATTCTTTGCTTTCCCACTACTCACTCTTTCTTTTGGCGTTCCTATTACCACACTGGACAGTCTGTTTTCAAACAGGTCTTCAGTCTTTAAATTGCCAGCAGCCCCGGGTAATGGAGGAAAGCTAGATAAACCCAATTCAAAGCTGGGAGATGGAGGTTTTGGGGGTGGTGGAGACTGTGTTTGGCCTCTCTGGAATAGAAATAGCATGTTGGGGTTACTGCACTAGATGACAGAAAAGATATGCAATTCTAAACTGTGTTTTGCACTTGATTTGTATCAGCAAATCCCTGGAGAAGGCTCCCTCATCTCATCTCCCAAAAAATCCACAGAATACTGAGGAATAGATGCTTTCATTTTCCACTGTTGCCCTTAAAATATTTAATTATTATTTAAATGTCATGGTATATGCATTAGCTTTAGGGATATTGGCATAAGAAGTCTTCTCACTGACTCTTCCTGAGGACAGACACACTGACACAGAAAGGAGAACAGACTGGTTTATGTGTCATGATATGGTGAAAATATAATGCCCATTTATTGTACAGTTAGTAACATCCAAAATGAAAAGACAGGAGTCAACAAGAATCTTATTTTCAGCTATATGAAGAAAGGGCAAGACAGCATGCCTTGTAAGCAGCACAGACAATAACAATATATATCCAATTAATATTAATCTATATTGTCACTGTGTAAAAACAGAAAGATAAGTGTCAAAACTATTTTTGAAACAGAGACTCTTTCTAAGAAGAAAATCAATGTCTCAAGCAAAAACTCCACCTGTGTGCTAAATGCAATTATTTTGCACTACAGAGCAGCTCAGGAGTTAAAAGTACCATGGTTTAAGATCACTTATGAAAACTGCTGGTTATTTGTAAGTTATATTTACACAGGAAAAATAAAACTCCTTTGTAATATGCTGTAACTGAAGTTACCAATTAACTTCACCTACATCATGTAAACAAAAGCTTTTCTGCAAAGAACTGTTTCTTTGCTAAGATGTGCAAAGATGATCTCTGCTGCAAAATACCAAATGTAAAGCAATCTTTGGAACAATTCTTATTTTGGAAAAGAACATATGAGTATCTATCAAGATGGAGTGAATGTGAGAACAGTGCTTCTGAACAAAAAGAACAACAGACACAAGACGACCTTTGACGTCTTTTCACAAACTACATGTAATGTCCAAAGAATTATGTGTCAAGAGGGAAGTAGAAAAACAAAAAATACAGAGGCATGAATAACTGCAACTCCCAGCACTGCCACTGACCCAGCATTACCCCCTGGAAGAATGCTACAGCAATGAAGACTGGAAATCTCCAAAACTAAAGTCAGATGACCAGGCAAAGGTCAGGGAGAGAGACTACACTTATCCAGCTCGAACTGCAAGAGGAACGACTCAGATTTTTTAAAGTTATTGTTCACATCATTTGCCCTTCTTAAAGGGGACTAAAGTTCTGCAATAGCTAATGCTTTTATGTTACATTTTAAGTTCCACAGTTGAGTCCTAAAACCCTCAAAATATTAAGAGCAGCATTAATATCTTGAATTAGCAGGATGAGGGAGGACTTAAATGAATTTTAAGCTAATTGCATAAAATTTCTCAAGCTGACTTCTTCAGTACTTGGCTTATGTCTATAGGCTCAGAAACAATCTGATCAAAAAGTTTCAGGCTCTTTTTCATGCAAATGTGCATACAACTCTATATTTTTTCCTCCAAAAAGAAAAATCTTCTAAAGAAGGCATTACTCCATTCAAATATACCTGTTTTAGTGGTGTCCTGTGTACACTATCTAATTGCTACAGCATTATGCAAGAAATAGGATACTGGATTCAATTATTTCCGCAGTCTAAAGGGGGAAATTTTAAATCTTTTGCTTCCAAATACGCTTCCTTGCAGTCGTGGGTGCGCAGCAGCTCTCAGCTCTGCTCAAGGTGCAGCAATGGACACTACAGACTAAAGATTCTTGGCCCAGAACAGACTGGAAGGAACTTGGCTGCCCAGGCTCAATTACAGCTTGGTGCTGTTAGAAGGGAACTCTGGGTCTTCAAAGAAGTCACATCTACCAGTTTTTCCATTCAAAGTTCAAATAATCTTTGCAGTCAGCTCTGTCCAAAGTGCTACTCTGCTCAGGGAGGTGTCCAAGGTGATGCTTTCACTCCACTCACTCACACCTAACTTGTACCACTTCCTTGTTCTTTCAGATATCGAAAAAAGTTAATAGGAAAACTTCACTCTAAAAATTCAAGCAGCTTTGAAAGGACAAAAGGAAGAAGAACTGGAAATCCTACATGCAATGTGGTCTCACTCACTCTGGGAAGTCTGATGAGAACTCAAACCAATAAAAAGGAAGGTATCACTTGATAAACTTTCCTGCTCCTTTATCTAATTTCACTCAGGCCACTCAACAGCAGGAGCCACAAACCCATAAATGCAGTGATTCCAGACCTTTAGCAAAGTGTTATGGCTCCTGCAGTAGTGTTACTTTACAACTGCAACATGAATAAGGAAACAACCTGGTTCAACTTCATGAATATGTCATGTATGGCAAAAATGAATTGCAAAGAAATGACTGGTTTTATCACATCAAACCTTAAATCCTACAAAAACATGTTTTTTCTCTTCTACACTTAGCGCAGCCTTTTCAAGCATCAAGTCTACTTTGGTATTAACCTTGAATTTCAGTTTCCCAAAACAACAGTATTTTAATAGTGTTAGCATACCCTTACCAAGTGGCACTTGGAAGAGGCATTTAAGAAAATGAACTGACCATTTCATAACAAATATTTTTGCCACACATTATGCTACAAGGATCTATAAAATGTTCTTTATTGATATCATGATTGATAATGAAGGATAAAGTGTTTTGAACTTCAGCTGTTTAGCTATTCCTGAATGTTAACACTGGCATGTTGACAAAAACTGAGATGGAAATTTTTTGCCACTGTGAGAGTAAATTTAACTTTTCCCTGACTTGTACATTAATGGAAAATCTTCTCTGATACCCAAATGCTCATGTGACTAATGAGCTGTTGTCTTTAAAAAACTGTGATGTAGAACTGCTCCTGCAGTAACTTATGTCACCTGCTACTCCACATAATGTCCACGCTATTGCCTTGTTACTCTAGTTTTATTAGAGACAAATAAGATCATGAACACTCACTGTAAATTTGTCCTCCCTTTTCTTTCGGTAGCCATATGAGTTTTTCCTAAGGGAAAGAATGCAGATATGAGAACCTTGCCTATAAATGGATGGAAAGTGGTTAATGAAAACAGAAGAAATTAATTCCGATTGCTATTTCATCCATCTTCATTCTACACAGGTTATTAAGAAATGTTTTAGGGAAGAATTCCTAGCAAGCTGTAGTTAAAATAAAGGTATAAATCTTATGCAAGTCAACATAAGAATCAACTGGTTACAAGTAATTCCTGTGTTAAAAGCACACCTCAGTAGAGATTACATATAAGGACTAAACAAAACATTACAGTGTCTAAATAAGGGGGTTAGGAAATTTTGTATACCAATGTAACTTCTCAAATACAGTTAACTATTTGCAATCCAGGGAGGGCTCCTTCAAAACATTTTCAGCACTTTGACCCCCTGCTTCAGGTAAAGCCCCAATAAGCAGCATTGTAAAATTTGCTGTGCATTCAAATTCAGTTTCAATATTTTTTCTAAGTTTGTTTGACTTTTATTATTCTAAATGTATTCAGTACTGAAACACCAAAATATAATTTAAAGTACTGACTATTCCTGTACATTTTTGTAGTCTATAGTTTGAACAATCATTATTTCCTGAGTTCTTAATCAGCCATTAGTCATAATGCAATTTGGTAAATTAGATTTAGGAAAGCATTACAACCCTTGCACAAATAACCCATTTAATTTTGCAATGATACAAGTCTAAAATAGGATCATCTGCAGAACACTTGAGTTATCTTCCAATTCAGTAAGTCACTCAAAATGTGATTTACTTGGAGTCATAAATACAGCCATTATCAAAGCCACACAATACTTTCATGAAGCACTTATTAGAACTGTATTTATAAATATGTCAATTTTCAGCTCCCCAGGTAGCTGGTTGTGGTTTTTGTTTGGTTGCTTTTAAAACAACATAACAATAGTTTCCTTAGTTGCCTGTAGCCATTTTTCCTCCCTCCACACCAATCCATCATCTTTGCTGTTGTGTATGTCCAATTTGATCACAATTCTGATCCTTCAATTGAAAAAGTTAAGAATGAGCACTGCTTATACACATTCAGGTGTACAAACTACAATGCTGAACAATGAATTGGGCAGAACTTCAATAAAGTCAAACAAGTAATACACAAAAACTTTCTTGCACCAGATGAAGAAAGGATAGAGGATTAGATCCTACAGATCACAAAGTGAACTAGTTCACTAGTTGGCAATAATGATTTTCATCTGGTAGGAAAGTATGCAAGCCCGCTTTGCCTTTATTCTGTATTTAACACTTTCTGTGAAGTACTTTGCAAGGTTTTAGGTTTGAGGAGAGAGTCTGAGTTCAGGGGAGCACACTCACCTTCCTCTGCCCAGGCCAGGGGAGGAGTCCACGCTGCTCTGTTCCATGCGGCCCGTCCCCACCTCCCTCTTGGTGTAACTGGTGGTAGCGCTCTGCACCCGTGTCCTGCTTTGTCCCGGCTGCCGCGTCTGGGGGCTCCTGACGCCATTGATTAAACGATCAGCAGAAAAGTTGAATATTGTAGGACTGTCTAGAAGCCCAGGTCCCCTTTCTGCACTGGGTATTGTATGTCGTATATGTGACTTGCTAGGATTCCTATAAATTCAAAAGTCATTTCAACATACGCACACTATCAGAGATCTTCTGAGGCCTAAGCCTATTCACAGAATTCAGAAGAAGCAAGATCTTCAGTCCTTTATCACTTACTTCATTTAGAAGAATGATCAACATTCATTATAACAGGCCATGTAAATTATCAAAATTAACCTTTTCCCTGTTTTCAACTAGACCTATACTATATGAATAATCCTGCTGATGACACAACATCTTTCGGCATAGTTCAGCTGAATACCCTAAATCACAGAACAGAGAAGTTCTCAGCTCTCAGACTGTCCATTTACATTTTGAAACACTACATCCATTAACATCAGGAGCACCATCTGCCCTTTGGCCTCACCTTTGCCACCACGTTCAGTTTCACAAGTATTCTCAAGTTAGCTAGTATTACTACAATAAGCAGATGAACATCCCACGTGCCAGATAATACAACAGAATTATTAAAAGATGAACTTGCCTGTTCCTGGGAGGATATTGTCTGAGTGTTGTCAGTGGAGAAGCAGCAGGCTTGAAGGTTGGGGATGTGAATCCGTTGATAAATCCAGTATTTGGAAATGGTGTTACCTAAAAAAATGTATTGCGTGCTCATCTTTGTAAACAAACTGAATATTATTACTTTTCTTAATCCCATATTTTATGTCACTCTGTGCAGGACAGTACTCAAAAGCAATAGAGCATCTGTCTAATGCCTTGTAACAAACTTACAAAATTTCTGAAAAAAACCCAAGCTTCTGCTTTTCTGAGAAGTCAGTCACTACACATATTCAACCTATGATAGCTCAAGAGACTGAAAAACATCAAGCCAAAATTCTTGGTTGTAAGTTGAATAGCTCTCCTCCTATTTCACACCATACTACTCATGACTTGGGAGTACTGAGATACTTCTTTGTCACAGCCTCTAATTGTTTCTCTTATAATTATATGTGAATTCTTCCCTAAAAAAAACCCAACAACTTCTTTTTAGTTCCTCATTGTATTACCATGTAACATCTAAATAAAGCCTAGAGAATAACTGGATATTAAATAGAACTCTGATCCTTTTCAGATCTTACCATCTTATTCTACATGTGAAACAGTGTCTTCTTGTCTGAAGAAACAACATTAGCAAAACATTTTTTGAGGTGGTGCATATCTATGTCTTGTAAAACAAGGTGCCTCAAAACCTGAATCATGTTCAAAGTAATTTCTCCAACCTCACTAGCACACTTCTGCCTTTTTTATTGAAATGTCTAAGTGAGTTTCATTTAAGAAATGTTACTGTTAGCACCTGCAAATGCTTTTGTCTTCTCTCCCTGAAAATAACTACAATGCAGAACAACAAGACTATTTCTACATTCTATTAAGTGGTGAGGAACAGCTGGGATTAAGACCACTTGCTATAAAGGTGCATTTAAACTTGAGAAAGGTTTCTTGTGCAAGTTAAATCACTAATCAATGAAAAACAAAATTTAACACCAAAGCTGTCATATCAAACTGCTGCTAGCCTAACCTAGCATGCACAACAGCAAATGCTACCTCAGGCTTCACAAAAAGGTCATTAAATAAGGCCTGTAACAAAGCTCCTCAAGGAACTAAGTTTCATCAATACAATGCTTTGAATGGTTTAAGAGTTACAACATAAATGCTGCAAAATTCCATCAAAGGTAGTAAGCAACCACTGAACCTGAAAAATGAGAAGATGCTGAACACAGCAGGGACCCTAGCAATATTCAACTTTTTTTTCTTTCTTTATAATGATGTGTGATCCTTCTGGAGGAAAAAAATATTTTTCCCCCATTTCCAGTAATACCAAAAGCATCTCCACAGAAGTCAACTGGTTCAAACATAATTTCTTTCCAATTTATTTTTTTCCCTGAACAGGAAAGACTTTTCTCAAATACTATTAAGTACGTGATGGAGAATGAGGTAGTTTTAGAATCCTGAGGATGTGTTGTCATACTCAGATTTCAGAACTAAAATGGTATGCCCACACCTCTGGGTTATTCATCTCAAATTAGAAATGAGAGAAAGTAGGGATTATGTTGAAGCAGAATAGAGAAACTTTGCTGTATTTCCACACAAGTCTCTACATGCAAACTGCAACCCTGTCTCATGAAAATTATTGCTGTGTCATGGTTCCTCATGGTCCCTGTTCTCCTCAAGTGATTTCTAGTCAAATATAGCTCTTCCTACAAAAGAATCAAGAAACATCACGTTACAGTCATGTACATAAAATGCAGCTAACCAATGACAATACACTGCAAAACAGTGAAAAGCAAAGCGCAGACAGTTGATTTCCTGTTTTGACTAAGAAAATTATGAGATCTTTAATGCTGGCAAACTCACCATGTCTTCCCCAAAGAATGGGACTAGTAAGCTTTCTTGGATACAAAAAGTTACAGGACAACATAAGGTAGATACACAGTATGCTGGGCTTGAACCTATGGCTTATTAATCTATGTCTTCTATACCATTCCCCTCCAGCTCCTCAGTACTCCAGAGCAAGGCTGGGCAATAGTCAGTCTTCATTTATCTACAGGCAGATTCACATTCACTGCTGCTCAGCAAGACAGCTTTCTGCTGGAATAACACTGGTCTCGTTACCTTGTCTCCTCCACATTCTTCATCCCCCCTAGAAAGCCTCCCCCTGCAAGGGTTCTGGTTGCCTTCCCTGTGTGTGAAGTGTTTAGCACACCAACTTTTTAATTAGCTGTGGTTCAGTACAGAGGATGTTAGCTCAAGTTTGTTCAAGGACACTTTAATCCTCTGCCAAAAAAAACATCTGAAGAACTTCTAATTTTGAGCATTGCTCCCCTCATTTCTTTGAGCTACAAATAAAGAGGCATATCCAGAGGGGAGAAAGAAGCTCTAGATAGGGAACCTGAGCCTCCCAGTCAATACAGAAAACTTGTCCATGTATTTGTAGGGTAACAAAGGCCAACTAAAAAAGGCCAAGGTAATTCTGATGAGACTGTCACAATGCAGAAGGTGGAAGCAGGATTGCAAGATACAGTAGATGTCTAATTAGAGTATTTAAGGATTTACTGCTACCACCTTAGCTTCAATCCTTACCAACAGCCCCTTTAGAAAATAACTTAAAAAGCATTTTGGAAGTGATTTTTGCAATTAGCAAAAGCAATTTTACTTTTAATTGTCAAAAGAGATATTGCTATTGCACAGAAAATATTCTGCTTTAAGAACATGTCAAATAGGGCAATTCAGCATGTTAACCTATAACCCAACTTCCTGTTAGAAGATCAAGATAACTTGGTATTTTGACAAGTCTTTGCTAAAGAACTGCCTCAAAACATAAAAGGTTTAAGAGAATCACACTCCAGTCTGAGATCAGACACAATTTTCAAATAATCCATCTTGTACACCATGGCAAGAATTTTGAAGGACTGTTTTTCAAGAAGAACCAGAAGTTTTAAACTCCCCTCTTCAGGATAGGTATGTTTCCTACACCTCAATAAGAAAACAGTATCAGCTTTGAAAAGAATACAACTGTTTCACAATCAAGAGACTTACCAGTGAAGGGTCAAGGTAGCTGTGTGTGGCTGACCAGGTCTGTGGGCCAATTAAGCTGTACAGTGGGAAGTGCTGCTGGGGACTGTATACTGGAGGTATGTAAAAGGATGTTGTGTAGCGCTGCTGCGTGTAGAGGTTCATATCCAGAGGTCTATATCCATTCTTTGGCAAAAATGTGTTTATAGCTATTGCCTTTGCTTTTATCCTTGCCTGCAAAGGAGATTAGATTATTTAATACAGCAGCCTTTCAAATGAAATCAGGATGGTTCAAACTAGCAGTTCTAACTTTTACTTTCACTGCTTTGTCCTCCAAGGACAGCAGGAACAGCTGAATGCTGCCCTACTGCCTGATGCTGGGCTGGATGTACCACTTGCAGAAATGAGGAAAAGGAGACGTCAAGTGGTATGTGCCACATTTCTAAACACACCTTCAGGTCAAATGGCTGCTGAGATTGGACCACCTAAATTTATGTTAGAAATCACAGTGAGCACCACAAAACCCAGAACATACACACACACCTCACCCCTAACATAATAAACCTCTATTTACCTTAATTGGTTTTCCTTGGAAAGTCTTCACTTCTTCTCTAAGGTATCTGTAAGCCTTAAAAAAAAAGAAATCATTAGATTAGTCAAATGTAATTTAAATAAAGGAAACTTAAGTTTTAACAGGTTAAGCTCAACAATAATTCTTGGAATGTCTGCTAATGTTACAGTATAGCAAACTCTCATACATCATCTGCATTTTGCAACATTTACCTGTCATTAAGTGTTTTAACAGCATTCAAACGAGTGTAATGGTCATGACTGAAGCATTTCAATTGTCACCCAAAATATCAACACTTTCAGTACAAAAAAATCATAGCTTTAGCCAGGAAGCCAGGATATGTGAACAAGATAAAAAATCTCTTAAGTGTTATGTTTAATAGTTACTGAAAATGGGATACCACCTAAGGGGAAGCATTACTGGTTTTGCAGTTTGGGGTATTTTTCTCTAAGTTGTTACACATTTGTAATACAGGTTACAACCTGTCAATTCACTCTCATATCATCCTTATTTACTGTTACATTCTAATATACTTAAACAAACAATGTTACCTGCTGTGCATCAGCTTCTGATTCAAATGTGATGAACCAATTGTCATTATAGGCAAACTCACAGTTGATGAACTTAGGCAAATTGTCTCCTTTGAAAAGTGCTTCAACCTCCTGGGGAAAGTGGTTTGATAGGGAGGTGGAGAGGTGAGGGGGCAAGGATAGAGAGAAAAAAAATCAATGTAAAATGCAAAACTCTTACACACTGAGAAAGAAAGAAAACACAGTTGGGCATACAAAATTTAATGGAGTAGTTCAGAACATCTGCAGTAGTGTCAGCTCTTTCCAATCTCTCCACTGGAAGGAATTCAAACTAGCACTGTCTAATGCCACACTGGAAGAGAGGTTTAGCTGGGAGCTGTTTAGACCACAGAAGACATTTAAACCTGGCATCAAGTGCAGAAAATGTTTATTTCTTTCCTGTCCCCAAAATTATGGAGCCACATGAAAACCTGTGCATATGGCATGGGACAGAAAATCCTGCCCTTCCAGCAGAAACCTGCAGGTAAGATTTAATTCGTATGTCTACAGATCCAAGTATTTGAAACAGGGCTTAAGTTACCTCAAACATAACTGGTTAGTTTCTACAGAAAAAACACTCTGGATTTCTTATTTGTTTTAATTCATTTGCATATTTTTTGTTTTGTCACAGATTTGAGGTGAGCAGCATCAAAAGGCAACACAACTTGGGAGGCCTTACAGCATCCTGGAATTTTGCTGCTTAAACATAGCCTGACTCTGCTGTGCCAGAAAACATAGGCTACTAAATCTGGTTAGTTAAGTCTCGTTTTTTCTAGCCCAACAATTTAAACACAACGTATAAAACATTACAATGGAGACTAACTCTTCTGAAAAGACTCCTCAGAACTTTGTTGTTATCAAACACTGTAAGAGTGAACAGCCAGTGTTAATATATCCAGCCTGATGAACTGAAGACAGAAAAAACAAAATCTACAAAACTAAAAGTTAGGCAATCTTCGAAAGGCTACATTTCATTTAGAAAGCAAGAAGCAGCCACTATTTTTAAGCTATGTACATAGCATATATCCAACTTCTTTCCTCCAATTCCTTTTAGCATTTTGTTTCATGTTCCTGTTTATTAAGGCCAGTTACTGTTTTGTTATCAGTTTCTAAACTGCAGTACTTCTGATTTTTGTGTGACAGTTATTAAGAGGAGCAACTTTTTCAGAATTGTTAGTCTTCCTTGTAAAATTAAACAGAAGAGAAACCAAAATATATACCCATCATCAAGAATCTGCAGCTTCTCCTCCTGTTTGAAAATTCAAGATTGTTTAATTATCACCCCATAATTTTTTCCAATATTTCCATTAGTCATAGTTCCTGCTTCAGAGTGGCATTAAGCATCTTTCAAAGAAAGTTGTTCTCCAGTCTTGTACTTACTGACACCTCTCAGTATCATGGAAATGTTTACAAAGTTTTAACTACTTTGCTTGAACAAGCTTCGAGGTGCAACAGTGGCACTTTCTGCTCTAAGACTTATCCTCTTTTATCTTTGTCTATTTATCCAAGGATCTGGGCACCAAGTGCATATAGGTAAGACAAAGTCCAAGAAAATGATGTATCTCTACCAAAGACAGCACTATCAGTTTCTCAGCCTTCTGCAGAATTAGAGATTCTACCACAGACTTCCTGTGAGTGAAGTTAAAGAAGTGCTGTTAGAAACTAAAAGTGTAGTAAAAAATGTGATGTGTTTATTGAAATCTAGAAGAAATCTAACTTCCAAGTCCTAAGGGAAAAGTTTTTTCTTTAATGAACAAGAGAACACTTACTTCAATGGGAGTAGATTCAGGTACTTCACGTAAAATCACAATACAGCGATTCTGATTTGGCCGAACTTTTTCCCCCTTTTCATCCACTTGAACTAAAGGCAACGCTAAGAGAGAAAAGACAAAAATGCATTTCAGCTGTCAGCAAACCTAGTAGCTTTGCACTCCAAAAGATGCTGTGAACACAGGCTTACAAAGCAGAGATTCAAATATTTTTGAACATTAAGAAAAAGCAGACAATGCTTCTTCTGTTCATTATTTACATATCTGAAGAACCTTTTCTAGTTTTTTACAAAACTTGCAGCTCTGGCCAAATTCAGTTTGAGCTGAGCTTTCCCATTTGTAACTGCATCTCTACATACCCTGGCAATGCCCTTGTAGCTCTCACCAGGTAGTCATCCATTTTTCTATCTCTGGTATGCCTCTCTCTTGTTTTGAGCAGACTCAGAAGCACAGACGCCAAGGGGGTCTCTTGATCCACCTACTTCCCTTATCTTTACAGAGGATGAAATATTTTTGTGCTTCCAGGAGAGAACTCCCAGCACCAGTACAGTTAGTGCCTTTATCCTATAGAAAAACTGGAAACTTCCCACAGAATCCCTCCCAGCTGTGCTCTGAGCAAGCCAAAGATTGCTCTTGCAAAATCTAAAACCTTGGAAATGCTCAGTGTGCTCAGCACGACCCCAGATGTCACAGTTCTGTGATTGCTGCAGCCAAGGTTTCCACTGACAGACATTACAAAGCAGGTTTTCTCAGTTTCTGAGTAGTGAGTCCAGCAGTGCCTCAGTCCTGGTCGGCATATCTAACACTTGTATGGGGAAACAGTCCTCTGCACATTCCAGAAACTTGATGGATGACATCAGCTGCTGTATTGTTCTTCCAGCAAATATCTAAGCCATTGAAATTGACTGTAAGAACTAGGTTTGGCTGACCCAAAGCTCGCTAAAGTCACACAAATATTGCTGTTGGCCTTATTGTCTTGGTTTGGGTCAGTAGCAGATGCCAACTCTAAGATGACTCTCGCAAACAACCCCCAGGGTCTTGGCCCACAGGTACTCCACAGAGCTTGCAGGACTGATGCAGTTCATTTTTATACATTCAAGGTTCTCCTCAACAGAGCGGGACTCCTCCATCCCTTTTACCCCACCTGTCTTTACAGGACAGTCTAGAGGTATCCATCATGATCCTCCAGTCATGTGAGTTGTCCCATCACATCCCACAGTTTAAAATCATTATTTCTCATTTCCACAGATCATTATTCAGTAGCTGGAATACAGAATAGCTTTGATAAAACTACAGTCCTATAACTGTGATGGTCTAAGCTGCTTGAGCTACTTAATGCTGTACAGAAAAATAATGGCATTTTACTGCAACACAGTAAGCAAGAACAGATGAAAAGTTCAGATTAATAGTTTTGAAACAATACCAAAATGCTTTCTAGCACTGAGGAACTTTTACTTACATCTCAGCACTTCAACAATCAAATCCATATCAGTACTGAGTTTCTTGACATGATCAAGGTTTGCTACTGTCATTATTGGCACATACTGATCACTGTCCATCTGTGATATAAGGTACATGTCACTGGCAAGATTTTCTCTGTTGGGAGAAAAAAGTAAAAATAGAGAAATGTCACAGATTAACTTTCTCCAATAAACTTGAGACAAAAATTCATCACATAGTAGAAGGCAGATTCCTTCAGAATTTTTGCTAATTAATGAAAATCACTAGCTTATTAAACAAAGCTTGCTAAATGGCTTGTTTTATTTAGTTTTAATTAGGACTAGGAAAGATCACAAAAATTCACCTCATCTGTAATTGCTTGTAACTACTCTCATTTCAAACCCATATATTTGCTGATTTATCCATTAGGCACAGAGGTTTCAGGTAAGCTTTGAGATGTACATCAACAAAACAATCAAATTTGTTGTCGTTACTTTTTCCAAATTCTCACCCTTTCCATTTTAAGTAACAATGAAGAAATGCATTAGCATACATCCCGAGTTGTTAGCCACCCTCCAGTTTGGTACATTTAGGTAAATACATACCTAGATAAACAGAATTCCAGTGTCTTTTTCAGTAATTCTCGTAAATCTTCCTGACCTTCTGGCTGCAACTGTTCGTTTCCACCTAATAGTTAAAATATCTCAGATTAAAAAGCAGCTCTGCTATATTACACAATATCTATTTTAAACAAGTCATTATGTCTATTACTGACTACATAGCTAGTAACGAATTTTCAAATTCAATCAACGTTCATTTTGTATTAGTTACCAACCACCAAAATTGCATGGCAACACCTTTTATCTAAGACAGAAAAGAGAAACCAAGTCTGACTTTACTTGTAATCTCTGTTCTCCAAATACATAAAAATCTGAAGCACTTTTAGAAGAACAGCTACAAGCACATCTCAAAGTCAATACTGAAGTGATTTGGATTGTAGATCTGTGTTCCATTTTCAGGAAAGTAACCAATTTACTTCTGAAAAACCCTGACTAATGCAATGCAAGGAAACAATGCAATAGAGGCACTCCAAACTTCTGATCTCATTCTGAACAACCAACACATTCATTAGAGAAGGTTTTTAAAGATATAATTATGGAATGTCAGCATACATCCAATCTACTAACAATAAATAATGTAATAAATTTATAGTCTTTTGGTTAAGAAGGTGAAATTAATTTCTTTCTTATATGTGGAAGTTTAAAAATTACTACATGGAAAACATGTAATAATTTTTCATGTTCCGTTCAGTTTAGACACAATACACCAATGTCAGTAGAGGCTAAAGTCATTGGGTCAGTGGGAGAAGTGTTTAAAGATTAGAAGTTTTGGGTGGCCTTTAGAAATTTATAAAACATTTAGTAGCACAGTGTTCATGTAAATATGTATGTATATAAATGTAAATTAGCTTTTTAGAAGTATTTCACACCAACTATTGTGCTCTATACCCTTCCCTTCACTAGCTTTCTTCCTTTTATTCAGCTCTCCTTAGCCTTTCTTCTTCCTAAAGTAGCTTCTAATTTTCTCCCATCCTACTGTCCTTCACGTGTTCTACCCTGATGAAGAGAACACCAACACCTGAGAAATACATCTATCACATTCTAACCACTTTTCCTTTCCCTGTCTCCTCTTTCTTTCTTGTCCAAAACCTGGCAAGGACCAAAACTATATGCATTTTTAAAAATAATTAATAAAATACATAAGACCAGATTTCAGACTTGTGACCATGTGTCACTATTCATCAAGTGAACAGACCTGACCTGCTGTTCAGCTCTTTACAACATTATCGGACTCTTGTTAAAATTTAACTATTTTGGGCACATGAAGGACACACTGACAAGTTCCAGCATTTATCTGAAGAATACTGTTCCATTCTAGAGTGTGAGGCACCATTAATATAATTTTCTGCTTGCCAGCTATTTATTATTTAATACTGCCCAACAGTAGAAGAATCAATGAGAACTTTCAGTTTTTAAATATAAGCAAAGATGATGCCACAACTATGTCTGATTTCAGTTGCCTTGATTTCCAGCTATTATGGATGCTATACTGGCAATTTTAAATACAAAATGAGCTAAGTACAATGAACAGATCTGTTATGAATCTCAAAAAACACCCAGCACATTTTCCTCTCCTTCCCATCCCTCATCTCAGTTCAAGTAGTAATCCTACATGCATCTTGCGAACCTTCTGTCCCATTTAATGAAATATAAGTATGGTGGATCTCTAGGCTAGTTTCCAGAAGCTTCTTAACACATACCATCTGGTATAGACTACAAGTACTAACAGTTGCTCTGAAGAGAAATCCTGGAGTTTATTAGAAGTTGATTAAATAGGAATGTAACAAGTTAAGACTACAACGTTGCTTATTTTAGCATTTCAAGTATGAAACAGGTCTTTCCCCACATTCACATTAGTACTTGAGACATGAACTACGTGTGAATCTCACCTCAGCACCTGACTCAACTAGAAATCCGCTTGTTTGAGTCTGTGCAGCACTTGTAAGACTTAAACCAGGATTTAAACCAACATGTCTAAGTCTGACTGCAAAACAGACAGGAATTCCTAGGGTCTGATTAAAGAATGCATGTATTAAACAAGAAAACTGGTATAGTTCAGGGGCTTTGTTTTTCCAGGTGCTCACTGTTCAACTCTGTTTTTAAACCAAGTCCAAGCACCCCTTGGACTCTCACCTGTCTGGGTGGTTTCATGCATAGACTCATAGTCGGAATGCTCGAGCGCCAAAGGGTTCATGTCCGTGTGCTCTGAGCCCGGAGCGGCTGGGGACGGCTCCGGCAGCTCTGTCAGCACCGCGTTCTGAGGCTTCTTGTCGCCATCGCCGTTGGCATCCAGTCCTGCACACACACCACAAACACACTCATGAAGCCTTCCTTCTAATCACAGGGGCACTACAGTTAAAACTAAATCTGAAATAAAGGTGCTTACACACATGCTTTAAATTTGTTAACAGAAAATGAAACTTGAGACAGTGCTGCACTGCATTTTACCTTCTGCTTGAGCAATAGCCAGAAACTCTTATTCATACCTTCTTTACAAGAATCTGGAGGCTGGTCAGGTATTTCTTCCCACGTTTTGCTCACACTACCATCAGTGGCACCTCTTGCTTCCAAGTGTAACATATGATTGCCCCACACCTTTGCATTGGGGTTTAACTCAGAAACCTTGGTTGACTCCTGCAAAAAGAAATTGATTATGCATTTTGGGGATACACAGCAGGCATCTGATGCACAGATACATTCTGTTTCAAATAACAGTATCAGACATACAACTCAAGATTTTACTGTCATGTTTTTTCATACCTGAATATATCAACTGAATTCCCATAATCATTTCAGGTACAAATACAACTGAATTGTCATGCACAGTATTCATTTCCCTGATTGAGAACCACCAGAAAAGGCTATCCAAGCAGAGCAAGTGACAACAAACATTTCGTTCTTTGCCTTTGACAGACTAACCCAGCCTGTACTTGACCTAGACTTCAGTCAGTTCTCTAATGCATATATCTACTTGATGTTGATTATATTGCTGTTGATTATATGTAACAGTTTTAATGAAACATTATGGAAAACTGAAAGCAGTAAGATGTGCATGACAACTTCTGTCATTACTTTTAGAGGAGGATAAGAGCATTAGGACAGAAAAGATGAATAACTAGATCCTGTTAAATCATCTCAAGATAATCTCTTTTAACCTGGATTGGAAATGGACACATTTAATAATTACATACAGTTATATACAACTATCCTATAAATGGTTCTATGTGCTTCACAGATTGCTCTCTGCAGTGCAAACATCTACTACAGCACTTCTTTAGAGTAACATGAGACTTGTTTTGCTAATGTTTGAGCAAAATGCATTGAATTATTCCATACCAAGAATACATGTCAAGTGTTTTAATATAATTACACTTGGAAAGAATATTGCTCATGACAAGACACACTAAAAAAGCTTATTAAAAATCTGCTTTCTAAATTTACAGATGCTAGGAACACTACAGTGCTTAGAGACAGGCACTCCAAAACCCCACACAGCTTTAAATCTTAAACACATGCATTCAAATACTTCTTATCATAGTGTATAGAAAATATACCAGAAAATAATAATAAAAATCACCGAAACATATCTCTTGAATGACAGAGAATACTTAAAAAACTGGAAGCGTTTGATGTAACTACTTTTATAGTAAGGATTCAAAGATGACAGCAAGATCCATCAGTTTCCATTTTTAATATAAGAAGTTCCCCCAGAAATCAGCAAACAGCCTTGAGTACAATCCACTGCCCACACCGCAAGTGCTGGGCAAGGTCAGAGCAGCTGTTCCAACACAGCCAGCGAGGGAAACAATCCCAGGGAAGCTCAGCAGGGAAGGAAAAGGAGCAGCAGCTGCTACAGGTCCACTTCTGCAGAGTGGGTAAGGCTGGAGGGGACCACTGGAGGTCATCCAGTCCAACCTCCCTGCCTGAGCAGGGTCCACAGAGCACCTCAGGACTGCATCCAGACAGCTTTGCTTGTTTCTTAGCCCAGCTAGCCGAGATCCAGCCAAGCTCTTTCCTCTCACTTCTCCTGCAGCCACTCCTCTCTACAGCGCTACTCACCTCCAGAAGCAAAAGATTTCCTAATTGCTACCAAACAAGAACTTCAGGAAATCCACAAACATTTCCCCTGACAGAAAGTTAAAGAGCACTAAGAATGGTTTGTAGCAAGTTTCTTTTCTGCACACTGTTTATCTTAAGTTCAACAGGAACTGAGAATCTGCAATCAAGTTATTTTGCCAATGATTGAACTTTCACACAAAGTAAACAGAATGAAAAAAATCAATATTCAGCAGGTTTTTTTGACTTCTGCATTCTGTACAGCACTCAGTTTTCCAAAGAAAAGGGAGTCATCGGGTTCAGGACAAAATAGCATCTATTTTACTAATGAAACTAATAACTTGGCTTAGTTTAACTACTAGCTTTGGCTTTAAGCTTTAAGAGCAAATCACTTCTGCAGAATACTTACAAGTTCATCTTTATTGGGCCATCCCCACATACCAGTATATTCTGGTGCTACCAGCTGATATGGGTATGTTTCCACTGCATATGAAGCATTTGTTAAATTTTCAGGTTCATTCTGGAAGTTTTCGTTAACCATACACAGTCTCTCATTCTTCATGGTATCATTAGAAGCTGCATTATTCCATAAAAAGCCTACTAGATATTCACCATTACCAGAAGGAACCGTGTCAGAAAGCAGCTGATTTGTCCAATCAGCATTGCCAGTCTGAACATTTATGAAATGTGACCACATTTCAACGTGGGGATTCTCTCTGTCCAGGTCAAAGGAGTGTTTCTGGTCACTTGATCCATCTTCCATCAGACCTAACATGCAGTGCTCTCTGCCTTGCTGAAATCCTGCTGCAGCAGGAGAGGCACTGGGTATTTCATAAGAAGGAGTAGCAGCGTATTTGTCTACCTGCTTCGGGTCAACACAGACTCCAAGCTCTTTGTTTGAGAAAATCTTGTGATCTGGCTGAATGTGTTCCCAGCTTGTGGTCAAGTCATTCATCTGAGTATTTAATATGTAACTGGTGTTTTTCAGTTCAGTAGTCTCGACTTGCAAGTGCAAATTCTCCTTGGTAAAAGGTTCTGGATTCTCAGCTGATAAACCAAAACCAGTGAGGTTCTCCTCTGCACGGATGATGACACACTGGTTTACTTCATTGTCATGAAGATTACATTCATTTACATCACACATACTTTTTTCATGAGTTTCTGATCTTTCTTCAGTTAAAGGCCCAACAGAAACTTGAGTGTTCCCAACTTCTGGCTCCAGACTGGCAGAGTGACACAACTCAGGCTCTTCTGCTGGTTTGTCATGCTCATGAGAACACACATTTTGACAAAATAAAGGCAAAAAGTTATGGTCTTTATTTAAGAGTTTACTGCCATCTTCCAGATTCTTAGTGGCATCTTTTAATTTTACACTCCTGGATGTACAACTGTCCGTGGGTGCAGGTACAGTGGAGTCAGAGGGAGCATTCTGACTGTCAGCCAAGCCTTTACTGCAATTGAAGATGCCTTTATCACAATCAGCAACGTTAGCATCCAGATTCCTTTTTACATTTTCTGCTTCATTATCAATGGACTCATTTAGCTGACCTTCAATTTTTGTCTGTTTTACAGATTCTACTACATGCCCAGCTATTCTGGCTGCCTCAGTCTCTGCACCCCATTCATTTTCCACTGTGTGGAAGGAACATACATCCTGTTGTTCCTCTTGTCTGCTGTTCATGTGTATTTTATTCATATGCTCATATTCCACAGAAACAGATGAGACACTGGTTTTGTTATCTGAAATTGAGTATTTGCATACTTTACCTTTATTCTCTTGTGAAACCTGACACTCTACGCCGTTTTCCTTTAGGAACATTTCATCTGTGCTTGGGTTATGTGCAAGGGATGTCATAGTGCCATCACTTACCCCTGGTCTAGTTCTGCTCAAGTTACCGGCTTCCTCAAGCAAGTCACTTTTTAGTTCAGTGGCACTCACACAGATATCTTCCTCCATGCCACTGTGGATTGCAGCTTCAGATGATGCCTTGATATCAGTGCAACCCTTACTATAAGTTTGAAAATCAGAACCTCCCTCCAACTTTAGATGCATTTCAGTCATGTTCAAAGCTTCACAGCTATGCAAAACTGTACCTGTGCATTTCTCTCCCTCTTTCAAGGATTCTTCAGAACTGCTGTCATGTTCACTAGAGTCTGGTGAAAGTGTTTGACTATCGCCATATGTTCTTTCAAGTGTTTTCTTTTCCACATTTGAGTCTACTTCACTTTCTGGCTCTAGAAAGCAGGCTTCATCAAGTTTCTCTGCATTGTCCATTTCACGCAACTCTAATGATAATTTAAAGCTACCCCCCATGTTCTCTGCCACCTGTTTAGTATTTATTTGCTCTACAACACTTGAGGGATGCCTAGTTAGCGGCACAACAAGTGGTACAACATCAGAATGATTACTTCCCTCAGTCCTTCCTGAATTAGATACTCCAGTGTTTATCAATACACTGGAAATACAATCACTGCTTTTCACCTTTTCTGAGTTAGGGCTGTATTGGTCCTCTTCAGCAGCATCCACAGGCTTTACAGAATCACAAGCTGTATGCAGTGATTTGTTCCAACTGGCAGCACTACCCCTGGTATATCCCTCCTCTTGCTGATTCTCTGGGATTATTTCATCAGGCACTTTTGCTTTTAAGACATCTGTTACTGTACTGTCAGTATTTAACCTATGCACCTGACACCTGTCAGTCAGTAAATTATCAAAAGAACACTGCATGTCTAGGCTACAATATTCCTTTGTATCCTTTTCCTCCATGTTTGATCTAGCCTCTTTTTTATACTCAAACAGCTCTTTCTGTGAATTAAACTTAGCTTCCACTTGTGCCAATTGCTGCACTGGAAATTCCTTCCCTCTGTCTAGAGGTCGTGCCATGGTGCACATTCCTTCATCAGTAACAGCTGAGTTATCTATGTCTGCTGCAGTCTCTTCATGCTCAGTAGCTGGCACCTCTTCATCCCCTTTCAGATCTTCGGCATCTACCACACAAATGCTGTAGAACTCCTTGTCTTTGACATTGTGACTGTTGTCTACATCAAGAAAGGAAAATGCTGGAGACATCTCTCTATACGAACTCGAAACTTTCTGTAAGCTGTCACTCTTGCTGTCTTCAACATTTACTGTTGTTTCATTTTGCCTTGAATGGTCACATGTAACTGCATAATCCTCCAGAGAATTTCTATTTAAGGAAATTTCACTCTGTAAGCCTTTGTCTATGATATCTGGCACATGTGAATTAGCAATACGATCAAACAAGCAATGTTCTTGTGCAGCTACATTTTCATTATTAATATTGCTATTATTATTTTCTATTTTGTTTGCATGCTGACCATTACTATTAGGTTTTTTAGAAGCTCTTTTTTTAATAATCTTATCTTTCTTTTCTTCACTTCTCTGTAGGTTTCCAAACGTACCTGAGACTTTCAGGAGGTGACTAAAGGAATTAAAGAAGCTAAAAGGTTTGCCATATGTCCTCCTAGGGCTCTCATGGGGAGTACTCCCCATGCTGTTATATGATGAATATTTTGCTTTTCTACCCCAAAAGCCAGATTTAGAATCTGACTCTGTGCAATCATCACAACAAACACGTTCAATGCCGACTGTTGCAGCTGCCCCATTAACTGTCCTTCCCACTGTATGCAGATCCTGGCTTTCCACAGTTCCAAAAATTGAAGATAAAGTTTTACTTATCCTTGACTTTGGTGCTTCCTCCTCCACAGATTTTTGTAACAAGCTGGTTTTCTCCTCACTCGTGCTGTTACTCAATTCTTTACTGAAGCAGCAGCCCATGTTTAATAAGTGGTGTCAGAGGGTCCTCTCATTGCAAATCACCTTCCTCTTTACACTAACTTTCTATGGCTACTGAGGAGGCAAGCCAACACCCAGCTGCCAAAAATAGCACACTTTAAAACCATGCTGGGGTTCATATGTCATTGCCACTCAAAGTCCAAATCCCAGTTGCTGAGCAATGTTTCAGTATTTCATCATATACACTGTAATATTCAAGCCCAATACTCCTTCTAATGAGATTACAGTCTGTTCAGGAGGATTACTGAGTTTTATGAACTTCTATTGTTTAATTTTTTTTAAAGTTTTGTTCATCCAAATTATTAAAATACTAAATGACATCTTTCACAATGACCGTATATGCCAGAAACAACTTGTTTTCATATTTAATACAACTCCCACCTTCTATACAGGGATAAATGCATTCTGGCTCTACATTTTTAAATCTGACATGTAGATCAAACATATTTCAGACCATTTTCTCCTTTGCCTCCCTTCCCCCAGAGCTGAACCTACACCACAATTACTTCTTTAGGAAAAACAGGCTAAAGATAGATAAGACCTCATGTATTCCATTGAGCAGTCATTGTACGTTATCAGAAGCTAATTCTGTTCCAAGCCTTTTTTTAAAAATTGTTATCTGCATGAAAAAAAAAAAGAATACATAATTCTTCAGTGACTTACAAACACTGAAGGGGGCCTCAAGATCATTTACTCACCTCATGGTACTGTGACAGGATTAATTACACTTAACCTCAGAAAAAAAAGTGTATTCTTCTACAAAAAAAAATCTCAAAAATATTTAAAAAGTAATTTGACTGAATGCTATTCCTTCCAAAAGTCTGTCCTCAGCATAGTTTTCACTGTCGTACATATACTCCTTCTGACCTTGTAGCAACTAAACCATTTTAATAGACATGTATTTACATATTGGAATACTACTACTGTAAGTTCCTGTAGTTGCTAATAAAAAGTGGTTCTGTTTCTTCAAATATAAAAGCCCAATAAAAAAGCTGAAAATACCCAGCAATCTTTTCCTGCTTTAAACAAAGTTGTTGTTCTTTGCCTTTCCATTACCTCACATCACTCAGACCTCTCAAAGTCATTGTTATTATTTCAGATTTGGACCCCATACTTCAGAGAGCTTACAGAGTGTACAGCTACAGCACCACTCTACTCTGTTACTTTAAAGATATTGTAAGAGTGTAAGACAAGACAGACCCTTAAACTCTGCTTCAGATATTCTTTCAGAAAAACATTGAACTCAGTGCTATTTTTCCATTGGTTGTGTACTTATGGCAACTAATATTCCACTAACTCTGACCATAAAAGATTGCTGAATTGGCTAAAAAGTACAGCAAGACTGCTTTGAAATTGTAAAGTAAGATCAGAAGAAAACTACTCCCCCTCCACCCCCCACCCCTTATCCAACCCAGGAAGACTCCAAGTGACTGCAGCTACACTGTTCCTAAGGATAGGAAGTCTGATGCATCATTGCTGCCATCTGCTGCATTTTTTTTAATTCTCCCCTGGGACAAAGTTATTCAACATGCTTGGATCCAGACTCAAAACTATGCCAAGTCACTCCTCTCTCTAGCATTCCCTGGAACCGAGAACAGGGAAAGGGGGAGGGAGTTACTTATAATAGGTTTTTTGAAGAAATGCCATGAGCAAACAATTTAACTGTTTTTAATGTCAGCTTAAAGTCACAGTAATACTTAAAAAATTCCCAACTATTCAGAAAACTCCCTTATCAGGTAAACAAGATTTTTCGCTTTGTGATTTAACCATTACTAACTTGTGCTTTCTAGAGAGGATGTAAGTGTCTCTAAGAGACAGACCAGGGCAAAGTCCACTTTTCCAGTGCCTTAAGAACCACTTCTCCAATCAACTGATGGGAAGAAAAGGGGTGAAGGAGTTCAGGCAAGCAGAAACTTATTCCAGTTTTCCATACCATTCTCATGCGCAATGGCACATTTTGTACTCGTTTCTTCGTTTTTATCTTAGGGTTCTAGGGATAATTTCTACTTTAAAGCAGCTACAGTGCGCATTCATTAAGTCAAATTTCTCAATACTATTTATTGTGGGATCAGACCTTAAAAAAACCCAAAAAGGCAACATGAATTTAAGCAGAAAATGCCACTCTTGTTATGCTACATCACCCGAGACACCTTCTGGCTAAGCTTAACACTGCCACCGACTTGAAAAGCACTTAACAGAGTTCATGCTCTGCTACTTCAGAGCCAAACTCGACTGGGGAGTAAATGTTATTTTGTTTTGGTTTTTTTTCCCTTTACTCATGCATATTTTAGCTCTAGTATATTTCTCATCTACTCAAAGTCTATACAGGTTTTCTGCATGAAACAACAGTGCTCATAAGCAGCACTTTCATAACTTGAACATTCATTTTTTTAATAAGTATTTAGTCCTATGTCCTGCACACACCTACACAGAAAGCACAAGTCAAATGCTTATTAACTAGAGTATACTTACCCATCATTCATTTCTCCATGTACCTATTTTATGCCAAGGAGTAAGGGTTTATCCCAGATATAGCCTTATGGGCCTAAGTTTAAAAACATAATCTAGATTTAAAGTTACAATAAAGTTACAATAACACAAGTCAAAACAGCCCTCACAACCTACTGAAATCTAACCTCCTTTATTCTTTTTCTACAATGAAGTCATGCAATTGTAACATGATGAAACAGTGATTATGCTGCACTCCCAGGCCACACCTGATGCTATGCCCATCACCAGTTAAGGGAACAGAGAAGAGCAGCATCACAGCAGATGTTGCAGTCACACTGCTTCAAGCTTCTGGAAACAGCTGATCAAATTGCCTAACTTTCCCTCCAACAGATCATGGTTAATGGACTGCTAAGAGTTTAAGCACACATTCAAATCATTAAACATGAGTATTAGAAGTCATCTACATGTATAAAACTGTTCTTATGGCCTGTTCACTTTTCTTATGGCCTAAATCTAGAACACCCTGACAGAAAGAGCAAACACTGACCAGTACTGATCCTGTACATGTATAAACTGTACTTGTCCAGTTTAAAGTCTAATTCTCCCATTTCTAGTTTAAAGCTAGTTGTGATCTCTTGAATTATTAAATACCACCTACTCATTATACAAACTGCTGCTTAACATTAAATGGGCACATAGTGCATGTAATACTGTGTATTGTCAAATGATCTCAGGATTATATAATATACTGAATTTTCATTGAGCACATGGTCCTGTATTCAACTAGTAAACCTGATTTCCTCAGTTCCTTTTTATTCTGAGGCTTATTTCTGAATGGGCTGCAAAAGGATTTTTGAACAACATAATCCAGCAGCAGTAAGTCTGACACGTCCTTGTATAGTACTTCCTAAGAAAAACATTTTTGGGAAGTACAATTAAGTGCCATTTTTCATTAATTTCTAGTTATTTTTCCTCTGCTTAGAACAACAGTATGACTGAACTTGTATTTACAGCACCTATAAGGATCAACAAAACTCAGCGTACCACAGATTTGAATTCCCATTAACAGAAGCCCATGGGAGCACCTGGTAATTATTCAGCTAGGGAAAGAATGGGTGATGCCAATATTGCTATCAGTTTAAATGGCCCCACTGTAATATTCTGCACTGAAACACACATTTGCAGAATCTGTTGTTGCTTGATGACAAAATTCCCTTCTAAAGATTTTTTCCAATTTCCACATCAGGTCTTCAATTTGACTAATTAAGGAAAGAAAAGTCTTTGGTCTTTGGAAAGTGCTCTGAGAGGCCACACATTCAAATGTGAGCATGGCAGAGGAAGAGCTTGGGCTCAACAAGCAGGGAGGAAGACTGTGCATAGAAGAGACAGGACACAAAACTACCTCCACCATGGGATTTGCACCTTGGCCTCTTCCCTCAGAGTAACCTAATTTCTAGCAGCAAAGAGTTACTATTAAGAGGAAACACAGAAGTGAGTTAAAATGGAGTGAATCGCTTCTTAAATGCTGACTTTCCTCGGTTCAGCCTAGCAAGGGCTTCCTCAGAATGACTAATTATCAATCAGGATACAAACAGTCAATTGGCAGATGTCACCTGAAGTGACAAAGCCCACCTCTAGGTCAAAGAAGTTTAAAAAATAGTACATTTAACTCCAGATGCTAAGAAAACCACCAAAGTTAACCATCTGCTAGTATCCTCTAAGCTATGTCGCTCCAGTGTGTAAGTCTAAGCTACTATTGACAAGAAATCCATGAAGATCCTCAAGATGTCAATTTTGCACAAATTACTTGTGTGCAAAATCACTAAAATTCTGCTGTTAAGTACTACTAAAATCAGGCAAACTCAAGAATGGTTGTGTTAGAAATGAACCACACTAGACTTGTGATTGATCTGCATTATGCTTTAAATAGCACAGCTTCACAGCAGTTCCATGCAGAAGAAAAGACTCTCCCTCACTCTGAGGTTAAGACTTTGAAAAATGTTACTGACCAAATAACCTGTGTACTTTTAAGCAGCAACCCTGGGAAGTGATTTATGAAGGGTTCCATCACAACATCAAAACTTGCATTTTAATTTAGTCAGTATTAATTACCTATTCAACACTACTCACAGTATAATGTCTTCAAGTTTTGTTCTTGCCAAATAACAGAATGACAGTTCATAACTACAAAAATTTAGTTAATGTTCAAAGAGAAAGCTAAAAAATACTTTATATAGCCATTCAGATTAAGAACTAAGCCTAATACCTATTTTTACAGGATCTACAGAAGTGCATCATAATTTCCCAATTCTGTAACTTTCTTCCTGAACAAAAGCATCTGGACAAGGTCTATCAAAAGATCCCAGTGGCACAGCACAGCCAAAACAGTCATGAACACAATTCAGCATATTTCTTATAAGTCTATTAAAAACAGATGCCTATAGACTCACTAGGTGCCATGGCAGTATGATCCCATATCAAATGCCCACTGAAATAATGATCAGCACAAACATGCACCTACATCTTTTTGCAGTCTAGCCCTCTGATCCCAAAATAATTAAGACACAAGCAACAGCAGGTGATTTTCACTTCACCAGAAGTAGGTACTTGCTAAAGGCAACAGAGTCAGAATTCCAGAAGTATTTCTCCTTCCTATCACATTTATGGAGAGATGGAAGTCTCTTAATGATTTTAATTTGCTAACCATTTCCTGCATAATGTGAAGTTTTTCTCCAACTATAACCTTTGTTCCCAGAACTTGCAAGTGAAGTTCTGAAGCACTGGCAAAAATCAACTCATGTCTGCATGGCATAACAGAAGGAACCATTTTGAAAAGACCACTGTTACCAGAATATATTGGTAATTATGCTCATACAACAGAATGATCTTCTGATGCTGTGCATATAAGAGTATCATACCGGTATAACTTAAAGCCTCATAAGCTACAGGTCTCATCTTTTTCAGATAAAATATTTAGCCAAAGAAAAGGTTTAATCACAATAGAATAAGTTCTTTGAAATGTACTATTACAGCCCTATGGATACATTGCAAGATATCTAAACTGACATCAGCCTTCTCTTCTGAAAAGAACAGTAAGGTCTCCTGAAATATAAAGAAATGGTTATGCTCTTTCTCCAAAGAAGTAGGGAAGAACAGCAATTTAGATACAATTTTTTTAAAATAAAAATTCTAGTATGTCAAATTAAAAGAACTAGCATCCATATGAAGACTAATAAATTGCCTTTAATGCTGATGCACCTGTTGAAATGCACAGATTGCTCCAAGCTCTTGACGCATATCTACAAGCTGCTCTTACTCAAGTTTATACACTGGTTTATTGGCACTAATGCCCTGGGTCCAGGGGAAAGAAAGAAAAAAAAAGCAGATCTCAAAAGTTCAACTTTCAGAAGTATGGCAGAAAACCAGGTTGAACTTTTGCTCTACTGTCAACTAAGTAATAATTCTAAGAAATGTAAAAACAGATTAAAGACCTCAGAATAAAAAAAAAGTGGGGGGGGAGAGGAACAAACAAAAAGTGAAAAGTGCACCAGCTTGATTAGAAAAGAAAAGCATGAGTTTTTCAGAATGCTCCTTAATGCTTGCTCCGAGCTAAGTTGGAAGCAGGAAGTATCTGCTGCTTAACATAGCAGAAGCAAGGTTCCTGGCAGAACATACACTGAAACCAAACCCTTAAAGATGTCCCAAGAGGAAACATTCCTCCCAGTATACAATTAACAAAGACAAAAACTTGCATATATTTGAATAAAAATCAAGTCTTCTATTTTCTTGAAGGCGTATGTCACATTTGCTGCAACATATATGCATGCAGTACAATCCACTGTATCCTTTGCCAGAAGCATCCCATACAGCCACTTGCTGGATCCTGCACAGCAGCAGCAGCAGCAGCACGTGCCATTTGGCAGAACTGACTGAGCAAAATTCCTGTTACACATTGCAAATTCCTGCTTATATGGCTTTGTGCTTTTTTCAGTTTGTATGTACGCAACACATACACACAAAGTGATTCCCTGTGTTTTCCTCACATGATAAGGTGTGAGCAAGAAGCTAATGCCAGACTGGTGATACAACTCCTGCATAGCCTAATCCTGCAAACTGCCATGTCCTGCAGTTTATGTAAATCCCTCCACAGGGCTGAAGCAAAGTTAAGTTGAGGCTCCCAGTCAGTACAGAGAATTAACCACCTCCCTAGTCAGTACAGAGAATTAACCACCTCCAACAGCTCTGCTCTGGCTGTTTAATGTTGCAACGCTGTCTGTCAGCCAACTGTCTTCTAAAACGTTCTGACCTACAATTTTGAATAAGACATTGAGAAAACACATTTCATACAACACAGCAGGGGAACATGCAATTATAATACTTACTAGATGAGAACCGTCCTTAACTTCTTGTACTTGCTGCACCTGCGGTTCAGCCACAACTTTAGTGTCCTGATCAGAAGTCATGAGCTGTCTGCTTTTTGGCTGCTCAGAGAGAACTTTACTGGTCACCTTTGTAAGCTGCAGAAATAAGAAGACAAAAGATTCTGTAAGTGGTTGTTGAAATTCCTGGGAATCTGCAGCCACTCCAGACACACCACCCTGATTCAGACCAAAGGCCCAAAGAACTTCCACACAATATGGTCGGGATTATGTGTCTGGAGAAAACATAGAATGAGGATAAAGCCACCTTGCAGATACACTCAGCTCACAGTCACTGGCTGCCTTGGGATTACAGATGAACACTTGCCACACCACTCAGCACGGAAATTCCATAGGGAAAGTTTCTCTTGATTCTCACCTTAATTATTCAGACTGTGTTTCAATCCATGACTTCTTGCACACCACCTGGCAGACTCCACTCACTAAGACTCATTTAGTCACTAACCCTTCTTCTATAACTACTATGATGGTCACTTTATCTTAGCTAAATTTAAGCATGTTACAACAGCTCTGCTACACTAGTAACACTCAACCAGTTCTTCTGCTCTATCATCCCAAAATCTTACTTTATTTAACAAGTAAAAAGCTCAGTACAGTTGAAAGTCTGACAGTGACATTGCTTTGAAATTTGATGCTATTATTTAGTGCTGTTATTTTTAAGTCTTGAAAAATCAATAAAAGCTAATTTAAAGCACGAAGTCTTAAAGTAAATACTGAGGTGTGGAAATCATGCTTTTTAAATTTTCTAAAACTATGTAAAATGCTTTTTACATTTTTAGCTTTTCATTCATGCAGAAATTCCACTCCTGCATCTGTAACAACACATGAGAGAGATTTAATGCCTTCAAGCTGGTGACACCAAACATGTAATCGCCTTAAAATGAAAATGTGAAGATTTGCAACACATGGAAGTTAATGGTATTGTTCCTTTCTTTAGGAATATAAGCTCCTTCCAGGCTACCTTGACTCCAAGACTAGAGTTAGGAAGGCTTTCTTTCAGTCTAGGGCATCATGGCCTTCCATGGAATCTCCTTTACACTGTATTTTGAAGTAGACAAAAGCAAATGTCAAATACAACTGACTGAACATATACCAAAATTTTCAAAGAAAATTATGTTCAGCTATGAACTGATCCAAGCACCTGTATTACAGGATTATAGAAAAGGTATGTTGTACATGCAGTTGAGGAAACAAATATACTGACATCCACAAGAAGATGAACATTCCAGCTTACATGAACAGTTGCTTATTACTTTGTGCTAGTGATCTGAAGTCAGCATGAAAAATGTTTTCAAAAGAAACACATGTACTGTGTCACTGTTATATTCTAAGAAGTTTCTTTTCCTAACACTCTGTCTCTCATCTTGGAATAGAAACTACTTAAGGAAGAAATGGCACAGACAAAAAAACCACATTAAAATGAAACTAAAGAATTACACTATCCCTCACATAAGTGTTACACACAAATATAGTCAACAGGTTATGTAACAAAGTCTGGAATTCATTCAGGATTATTTCATAAAATAACCAAAAATCATCTTCAGGATGAAAGCAATTTTTTTAAAACAGCATTAAATAGGCAGACTGTGTGCTGCTCAAAGCCATGCATGGGAAGAGGTAGACACATTAACACTGTGTGAAAGTGTCTAAGCCTCTTGGAGAACACTTCTGTTCACCTTTCATAAAGAAATTGTGTTTAGCCATTCAAAATTTTGAATTTTTTTTTTCCTACAAAGAGCCCAAGACTCCTTACTCATTTCATGTTCACTATATGTAACCTCCACTGCTGTTCCCACTACCCTTGGGCATGCACCTTTAGTCCAGGTTCAGAAGCTAAAGACTACTTTACAGAAAGACAAATGTGTTTCAGTCAGCAATGGTGGTATCTACTCGGCATTGATTAACCAAATCAATGTTAAGGTACCTCTTTGCATCCCTCTGTCCTACTTATCTCACATATTCCCACTCCCTTCTAGAACCAGCCTGTCCAGAGCCATGCTAAATCCCTTCCATCCTCAGATGGAGTACAGAGTGTTAGCACCAGAACTTGGTAAGTCTGTGGATGAAGGAAGGGAAGGGAAACAGCTATGTTCATGTGAATCTGTCAAACAAAAAGTGAAGTTCCACAACACACATATCCTTTAGAGTGTTCACTGACTGGCCATCAAACACAAAATACTCAGCTAAATCATTAATTCCATCTGAGGATTGACAAGTTGTCAGCCAAACCTGACAACACACAGCTGCAATGTGCACATTGCAACTTCAAATTCCTTGGCCAAGCCACCAGCAATTAGAGCAGCATATCATTCTACTGCTTTTCAGAAGTCCCTTAGATGAGATTATGCAAGATGCTTATCACAGGCCAGGTCTAGATTGAAGCTCAAGGTAACTTTGTTTGCACTACTCAGACTAATAATCATATCCTCATTAGATACACAGATTTGTTGTGATACACACCATACTAACACCACTCACCTTGTAAACAAATTATTTTTAGTAATTACAAAGTCAAACCCATAATGTAAAAAATTCAGTTGAATTTTCATCACTAAGGATCAAAATGGCACTCCAAACAACAGCGATGAAGTAATTTGTTTGAAGAGGATAAAACCTACTTTCCAAATCCCATTATTTTAACAATGATCAGCCTTGGCCTTTCTGCAAATGGGCAAGGCATACAGAAAGATCCCAAACACAGAAGGAGGGAGCTTCTGTTGCAATTTTCTTCACTTAATATGTCCCACTGCTACAAGTCTGCAGGATGTCAAGTGCTCAGTTGCAAAATTCCATCAGCTGTGAGATACTTCAAAAAGATTTCACATGCAAGGCTGTTCTGGAAAGTTAATGCCACCTTTTCTAGTGTAGAACAGCCACTTATTGGACTCCTAGAGAACAAAATATGATTGCAGACTCCCATGACAACCTTGTCAGAGAACACAAGGGTTGCAGAAAAGGCAGTGATACTTCAGAAAGAGAAAACCAATAAAAATCGTGGAATGTTTAAAGCTCTCCACAGGATATATTTTAGCATGTTTTTCATTAGTATTGATATATATCTTCATATAAAAGCTTATTTATACAAACCACAGTCAATAGCTGGTAATTCTAGAAACCACAGGTATGGATTCACTATTTGAAAGAGTTTATCAGCCGAATTAGTGACACGGTAAGTGGAGCATTTCAATGCAGTAATAAAAATCATCATCCAACTGGAGAGTTAACTTATCCATGACGTTAAAAGATACTGTTTACTAGTCAGCAGTTCAATGTATCTTTGCATAAATAAATGCTGCAGCAATAAGCAGGAGACATTCAAGAGAAAAACGAGAGTTGGTAAACCCGTTTGGGATAGAGACAGCACTACCCACAGCAGAACACAGAGCTATCACAATCAAATGACAATTTTTTTCATCACAGAATCACAGAGCAGTTTTTATAGTTGAAAGAGGCCTTTTGAAGGTCATTTAGTCCAGCTCCTCTGTAAGAAGCAGGAACATCTTCAACTACATCAGGTTGCTCAAAGTCCTGTTCAACCTGACCTCGAATGTTTCCAGGGATGGTGCATCCACCACCTCTCTGGGTGACCTGTGCCACTGTTTCACTGATTTAGAAGCACCCATTAACTTCAATTCTGCACATGCATACAGTAAATCACTGTATCCTCTGGCCTGCATTTGGTCATCATAGAGTAATAAGTCAAGTTCAGCAACTTGAGCGTTGCTGTTCTTGACTCTACAACAGACAGTCAAATACTTTTTTTTTTGACAACTACCTATCCCAAGAGAAACTGCTTAGATTTTATTGAGACTTATTGAAAGTAGTCCAAACTTGATTTGTAAATAGGCAAGACAGAGAAGTTTAAATACAGGTTAAAACATTTTTCTTTAGAAATGGTACATTATTCAAGCATGCTTGCTTTCCCCCAAAACTGTAATGCACTGCTCCATCTGCAAAACTAGTACTCGCAACAGCAAGGGCAGGAGTGCCTTCTTACTCATTTTCTCATTAGTTTGAGGCGATGGGGGCATTGAATCTTCACCTGTACAGATCTGTCCCTGTGGACATCTGAGTGGGTGCCTAACCTGAGGAGTTACAAGAACATTTTCAGAAAGGACTGAGACCATCTGGTCAAGCAACATGGGTATTACAGCCTACTGTCACTCTGCAACATCCACAACCACCTTCACAAATAGAAAGCTAATGGAGGCTGTTTGGGAGGAGGGGTTGATTTTTTAATTTGTTGTTGTTGTTTGAGGTTTTTGTGGGGGGTTTGGGTGGTTTAAAGTTGACAGCATGGGTTTTTACTGTCAAGTATTTTCAAAACCATCTAGTTATAAGAATCCCATCATTTTGGAAGATACCAGATACAAACCAGCAATGGCCCACGGGATTACTATACAGATAAGTGCCCACAACCACATGATCACTCTTGTCTGAGTGCCAAGCCAAGCAGAGCTGGGACTGCTCTCATCCAAAAGCCACACGTGTGTGTAAGTGTGGTGCCAACATCAGACTAACCTTTACACTGCATTTTAGTGCAGGTTTAGGTATCTTAGTACGGGCAGAGTTAATGTGCAACTGTCTGAAGGTATTTACAAACACACTGCATCCACACGCACCCCAAACTTGCAAACAGTTTGGAAAAGACATCTACCTCCTTAATTGTCACACAGCAAACAAAAGCCCTACTGCTCTTGCTGACCTCCCTAAAAACCTCCCTGGACTGTAGCCCCCAATCCTCCTGCTTTCATTAGTAGACGTCTCTAATTTTTCTAATTCACATTCAAAGTGTGTTTTTTTCAGTCTGTTTCACTGTCTAGATTTACTACAGTCTGAGTAGCAGCATGCGTTCTCTCAATCAAATCAGTCACATAGATCTGTTATTTAAAAACATGCAAAACCCCAAACAATGCTCTAGGGCTGAGATCTTGCCTGCCAACTTTATGCCCAGAGTAATCAGCCCTTAAAAAGAGATTTAGAAATGCAAGTGCTGACAACTAACTTTCCCCCTACAAACAGCAACACCATAAAACAAAAAAAGCTCACTAGAATAAAAGAACTTTTCACTGCTCTTCCAGCAAGTACAAACAAAAATAGATTTGAGTTTTGCTTTGTGCAGAATTCATCCTAGCAAACATTTTAGAAACTTTAAACACAGATTAAGATAAAAGTTTTCATAAGGCTAATACAGAAACACACTTCAGTAACATGAGAAAGCTTAAAATGTTTTCCAAACAGAGCTGCATTGCTTAACTTGAGCCTCATAGCAAACGTCCAGCTGCAAGCCAGAAATCCTCTTTCTCCTGTGAGAGAGAACATACTTTCTCACCATCTACCACATACCTGGGTACCCACAAGGATCACAACACCACAGCAGAGGTAATCAGAGCTAGCACTGACCTCAGTTCTGAAAAGTTTTAGCACCTGCTGAAGACATCACATAGACATTTTTACAAGAAATAAGAGATGCCTTTTCCAAAAATATGCTACAGATTTAATACATTAGCTCCTCTTTAAACGAACTTTAATTTTTCTTTATTAGTTTCCCCAGTGTTGTGAACAGCCAAAGCATATGTAATATGTCAGAGTTAATCATGTTCTCAGTCCAGTAAAGGTGCCAACTCAGATACAGGATATATGGTTAAGCTTATAGAGACAGCATCATCAAGAGAAACTGGAAAAACCCTAATCCTGAAAGACTGGAAGTTTCCCTCTTAATGTTATAAGCACTGATACAAACTTTCAGTTTTCATCAGGTGGTTGGTTGAGAATACTTTCAAAAAAAGATTATCAGCTGTTAAGAGCTGACCCATCATCCTGCTCCATGGGGCACATGTTACCATTCTGCAGATGAATAATGTCATCAAGCTGTATCATGCTCAGACAGAAAACTTGTGTCGAACTGAGGGGCTTCCATCTTTCCCTTCAAAGCAGGAAATCAGTGTCTTTACAGAGCAGATTTGACAAGCAATCTAGCTTTCAAAGGATGGTATTATTTAAAATAAAATATCCTGTGAAGAAGTTCCATTACCACAGCAGATGAAATAGCTGTGAATAAGAAACCTAACAACACCAAAAGCATATCTTTGTGGCAATCTCCGCAATCATCACTGTGCCTACATCAGTTGTAAAATCTCTACTACACAACAGCAATTAAAAAGCTGACACGACATAAATATTTAGTCACAGCATGTGTCTACAGAGGTCTTGAATGCACTACTATTAAAAATCATCACAAGGTTCTCAATTTGATAACTACTGATTAGCTAAACAGTTGAAGAAAAAGCTGAAAATTCACCTCTGGAGCTTAGTGTTTAGATCCAGGGATTTATGCAAGTCTGTCAGACGAAGGTTTCAGAATGTACAAGCATCCAGTGTATGTGCCAGCATGGTGGCTGGAAAGTCAGATTTCAAAAAACCCGAGAAAAGTACCACTGGATTTGTTTCAGTTTTCCTTCCTGCCAAGAAAATTACTTATGTCCCAACACTCTCCAGAATAATGCAACTTCTGGGTTCCCGAAGAGGAACATGGACAAACACTGGGGGCAAACCTGCAACAAAACACTTGGCAGACTCAAGACAATTCAAAAAGCACAAGGCAACCAGGTGTTAGCAAGAAATAGTGTCAGAAGAACCTAAACTTAATGCTGTACTTTTTTAATATCCTTCAACAGAAAACACAAGCACAAATCATTTAGAGCTGCTGCTGCTGCATCTACTTTACAAAATTGGGTTTTTTTAATCCCTTCTGTTGTTAACAAGGTTGACAGCCTCCACAATTATTCTGCAATTCTATTAATCATCCCTTAGAATGTAGTCTTGCCTTTAAGAAAGGCTGAAATAGTAAATCTTGCTATTTAAAAGGAATGCTGCATTTCTTTATTTCTACATCTATGAAACATTTCTGTGTGAGGCTTCCCAAGCAATTCACAACTCTCATCATTTCCTGAGCATTCTCACTCACACAGAAACCCGTGTGATGAAGAGCACACCAGAACTGATTACTCTGCAAGTCTGGAAATCCAGATCATTACAGTAATTAGCTGTCCAAAAGACGCCAAGCAGCAAGTTACTAAACAAAGGTGATAAAATACCAAAGTAACCTGATACTGGTAAATGATAAGGACTCTGCACAGAGCCATATGAAAAACTCTTTCAGTGAAGAGCAAGAAAAATAGGGAGAAGGTAAAGTTACAGTCTTACTATCTCAAACAAGATGATGTCAATAGTGCACAGAAGATAACAGGATGACCTCCACCAACAAAAAATTATGATTATCATTTTTGTATCTAGCCTTTTATGCACTGTATTTTAAATACATGTGCTTATGGTCTCAGAATTTCTGCAGCCCTCCTGCATGCCAAGAAGCTTCACATGCAGTTACTGTCTGATATACACTCAAACATCATTCCAGAGATGGACCAAGAATCCTGTGGATCACATCCTTCTCAGTAATGCAATAAACCAGATGTTTCATAGTCTATAATCTAACAAAAATCTTAGCACTTAAGAACACTAGGAGTGCCTACCAAGTAGGAATAAGCCATTGGGAGGAATGTGCCTTGAAGACAAGAGTGATTGTGTCATGAGCAGTTTTCAGTTTGCTTATGGCTTGTTCTCAGTTTTCAAGTCTGAAGCAGCACTCTCCTGACTGCAGGCTGAAGCACATTACATTAAGAAACCCAACTCATTAATTAACAGGAGTTGCTTCATGTCGCACATCCATCACAAAGCCACAAGCTTGTTTTCCTTAATGTAAGTGGACTAACAGCACACACCCTGCAGGTTATTCATAAAGATATATATTTAATTTCTATTATAACTACCGTGTTAGATAAGATATTTATCAGATGATCATTTCAGAAGTACCATACTTAATTAAAATTCATCTCTTGACTCTGATTTGTGCATTTTCTAAGAAACCCCTCAAATGGCAGAGTTAAATTGTTAGCAGCTCAGCTGAATCATGACAATTCTGGGAAGTGGAATGCTAACTTAATATAAATTGATTATGATCATAGTTCTCCACAACCCTGTTCTCTCTTGATAAGCTGAATGTAGAATCACTCATTCTACATTCATTACCAAAGCTTACAAAAAGCAGAAAATATCTCACACTGAATGAAAAAGGTCTTTGAATTTTCCCAGGAAAGAGATCAGGAATTTGTTATTTGAGTAGATTAGGTAGGTAAGCACCTCGAAGTATAATGATTTTCCACGAAAATACTCCACCACTTTCCCTCCCTTATATTTGTGAGCATTTGACTTCTTCCCTACCTGCCAGCTGTGGCAGAAAACACCATCAGCAAGAAAAGAATTTGAATAAATTTGAACACTCCCTTCTCCAGTTAAAAAAGATAACTACACAGCAGTTGGCTGCACATGCACTTTACTTCTGTGACCACCAGAAGAGCAGGTGAGGAGAGAGAACTCAAGCTGAACAGCTGGTGGCATTAATCCTTCTGTCCTGCAGTAGGAAACCAGAGGAGCAGAGCACTGCAAACCAGGTACCTCAGTTCTGAGTGGAATTGAACAGCCTAGATCCACATCACTCTGCTGCTGCTGTTACAAAGCATCACAGGTAGTTCCTATGCAAATTAAAAAAAAAAAAAAAAGCTACAGTAACATATCTGCAGGACCTTCTAAACAGAAACCACAGCAGATTGCACACTGCCTGTACGGAATTAAAGAGTGAAAGACAGGCAGTGCAAGCCACTGCTCCTCTGCACTGAAATGATCAAAGCCTAATTAAGCCTAAATACAGGGCAAACAGTGTTTTAAAGTAGCTACAGAACAACAAACTTGGAGCTGGACCCCACACTCTGCACAGCACTTCATATCTGCCTCTGCTTCTAAATTACATTCGGAATACATTTGCTAAATGAGCCTAACCATAGAGGCAGACTAATTTTTCATATAATCTTCTAAAACCAGCCAGCCTAAACAATTATTAAATATATAAATCCCCTGATATTTATGCATAACATGGGTTAAAAGAAACTGCAGGATGTGATGGAAGCTCCCTCCTTCTGCAAAGTTGTTTTTTTTTTTTTTACTTAATATATTTTAATAAGTGATTAGGTTCTCATCAAAGTATAGGCATCACATATTATACAAACCCACTGCTCACATCAATTTCTTGTAACACTCCCATCCACCTGCATTTACCTGTTACACTTCCCTGAACTACAAGGCCACAGCCTGTGCTTCCAGTGTCCAGTGCAGTAGGATTCTGATCTGCAAGCACAAGTCACAGCTGAGGCAATGCAAAGAAAAGTCTTGGTATTTTTACCAATATGCATAAATTTAACTGCTAAAATTGTTTCCTTTCTACATATATATTAATTCTAGATGCTTTGGGGTGATCTTTGATAGGCTAATTGCATTTCCCTGAAAGTCAAAGCTTTTCAATAACTTCAGAAATCTTTATGCCAACAAATTAGCTGGGAGATTGATCCAGGATTTTAATGTAATACCAGTATTTAATATCAAATACTGCTCACTGATGCAGAAATTATTTTTGTCATTTTGTACAAATGTTAAACGATGGAAAAAAAAGATGGAAAGCATTACAAAAATAGGTTTCTACATTTTAGCACCATGAAATACAAAACCTCACCTAAATGAAATACCATCATCCCTTTTGCTTGTCTGCACTAATGTGATATGAGTCAAAAACTGCACAACACTTCTGTACACATAGAAGAGCAATTGATTAGAAACAGTAAATTGAATTGCAAGAAAATTCAAGCTTGCCCTGGAGTAGATAGGGCAGGAGCAAATACCTGTTAGCACTAAAGACTGGATTTCACAAAATATTGCTCCTTCCTGTGCTATTTTTAAACAGTGATTTACAGAACACTACATGGTAGTCTAAACTTCTGAGCTCTCAAAACAGGCCCGTACTGCTCTTTCCCATAGCCAGCCAAGACACTACATGAGGAGATTAACATGCCTATCAGAAAAAGCCACATGGAAGACTTCTCTGATACTTTTTCTATGAACTATAGCTCTTTATTTTGGCAAACATCTTATTTTCAGCAGGCAAGTTTACTTTGGCCCTCTGGACACCAAATCTGTCTCATCCTACCCTACCTTCTCTGAATTCATGCACATATGAGGAATTATTATGCAAAGAGAATATCTTGCATAATAATGGAGTTTCTCTGTTTCCCTTCCTTCCCCACATAGGGAAGGTCTGCTCTCACTTAACCAATGAGGTGGGAGGGGTTTTTTGGTGTTTGCTTTCCTTTGAAGTACCTATTGAAGGGAAGTATGAGATTAATTTTCCTATTCCTCTGCTGAAGAAAGCAACAATTAAGCATGCTAAGAGCTCACACAGAGCAGTGAAGTTTACAGAGGCTGTTGCCCTTTCACTATGAGAGACAGTTCCAGTCTAAGACAAACTGATTCCTGACTTGGAGTGAAAACCAGCAAGACACTGAACTTTGCTGGATAACATACCAACATCTCAGCATGTCAGGCCCACTGTAAGTAGACCTGCCATTTCATAAATTCTTTTTGTTTAACAAAACAACAGTTCTACAGTAATTTATAGCTGCTTCAAGTTTTTAAAGCTAAGAGGCAGCGACTGATGCTCTATTTGGCTTTTCCTAGTTCTTCAAAGAAACCCTAAATCTTCAACTGCTGTAACACAGGACGAGATTCCAGAAGGTATAGCCCTTGCTTAGAGGGAACAAGTTAAATGTTGTGGATGAAGAGTGTCAGTTTGGCAATGCTGGGAACAACGAACTTCCTTGTTTCAATTACTGACTATTCCTCCTCATGATTTACCAATACCAGCTCCAAGTTTTCCGCATTCTTCACCACGCTGCTAACCAGAGAGCGGCTGAGGCACTCAGCCTGCCTGTGACTGACTCCAGGCAGGACATTGGCAAAGGTAAAGGAAACAACAAACCCAGCTCTGCTGGGCAACATTTCATGAACATCATCTTGCTCAGAAAAATTCCGAAGTAGGCAGAAGCAGATGCAGTATTTTATGATGCAAGACAAGATTAAAAACACCACTTGAAGCTATAGGGTTAATATTTAGCGCAGTTCCAAGGGTGAGGTTGGAAGTCTGACCTTCTTTAACAGATCTTAATAGTCTTATCTTAGAATATTGCTATTACTTGGATTTCATGTTTCAAGTCTGCAGTCAGTGTGGCACTTAAGTAAGAGGAGGTCAAAAGCTGCATCTGGAATTTCCAGGACCTTTAATATTTTTAGTATTTTGAATTATTATTTAAGACACATGCATAGCTTCAAAGCAGACTTGTGATTTTCTTTATCATCACATTCTGGGACCATACAATAAACTCTTTATTCAGGGAAGCAGAAACCTAACAGCAAACATCTCAAATTCAAACACACACAGAACTAGAATTCTGGAAAAGATTTGATGCAAACCAATGGGACAACCATTACAGTCCTCCTGGAATAGATCTCCCCTCACAACAGGCCTGAGAAAACTAAGAGAGAAAAGGATCTATACCTACATAAAGTCCAAGTGAGAGGCATATATAACCAAATAATGCCAGTTGATAATGCCAGTGATAAGCAAAAAGACAAAGTGACAATTTTTGCCCCAGCACAAATGTATATATCAATCCTTGACAATGCAAAGACTATTTCAATAAACAGTTATTCTGCAAAATAAACAGCTTGGGATGAACTCCCCTCAAGCTCTGGGGTTTGGTTTTGGTTTTGTTTTCTTTCCAGATGACTTGAAAAGCATTCATTGACCTAAAAGATTAGTTCAAGTTTTGAAATACATTCAGGACCAAACCTAAAGTGAAATTTACCTACTTACAGAAGAAGCATCATTTAACTATAAGGTTTTGTAAAAGAAAAGGAAGCTAAGGTTTTTTGCCAGTGACTATTTCATTAACCTCTTTGCCAAAAATAGAATTTAACCCCAATAATCCAGTCATTTTAGTATTACTTCCTCTTTTAATAAAAGCTACCATCCTCCATTACAAGCTTCACCGAAACCAGAAGCAACTCTTGCTTAGTTTTAAAACACTGTATGAAAGACTATCACCTCCTGGGTGCACATTTGTTCACAGTTAGAGCACCCCACCTTCCTAGAGTATCACTGTAATCAAAACTACTGGTAATTCAGGTTTTGACTCACAGTTAAAGGATGGACTGCCAATATTTTAGCTTGGATTTAATGACAATAATCCTTCCTTGCTAGTCAAAATAACTGGGCACAGACCCTTCTAAAAATTCCACTGATTCCTTGATTCCAGGCAGTTAGAATACACAATATTAACTAAGAAAATTATAATCATAAAAACCAGACTATAAGCTAAGCTGCAACATATGTTCATTAAAGAGAGACGCTTTCCTTCTTTATAGCATAATTTTTTGGACTTTTATTAAGAAGAATTGGACAAGAAGCTTTAAATGTGAGCAGGGACACATACACAAGATCCTGGAGAAATGCCAAAGTAGACAATGATATTCTGACCAAATTGTTTGCCTTGCTGCTTTAAACAGCAACATGGTGACCATTTTCTGTCCCTATCTGTCGGGCAGCAACAACATTGAATGGGAACGAAATTCCAAGATAAGACTGCTAATTCTGCACATACAGGTAGCTCAGGACTTGAAGTTACTGTGCCCCAGTACATTCTTCACTTTTGCTCTACTTTTTAATTCGTAGAACAAGAATCAGAAACCATGAGGATACAGCCAAACATTTGAGCACAAACCCTCAGCACTAGGCATGGAAAAGCAAGCTACTTTGGACATTGGCCTGTTGATTCATCAGTTCCTTGTTTGAACAACAGTCAGAGTCAGACTCTGTTGTGGGGCAACCTGTGACAGCATCACAACCTGTGAAAATACGCATATGGATACCAACAGTGACCAAAAACAAAACCATAAAGCTGCCAAGAGACATCACTGTAAAGCTTTCAAACCTTTCATTATGTTTCTGCCAAATGAGATCTATGAAATTAACTTTTTTTCTCAACATAGTTACTATTTAACTAATATTTTGTTTCTCGGGTTTCCCTGACAGATCACTGGCATCCTGTAATTGTACTTTACTTGAAGACATACTCCAGAACACTAGATCTGCCGAGAAACACTGATAAAACACTTAACAGAATAACAGAAATCTCCAGTGTTTTAAGCAAGTTTGTAATTCCACTAACAAGACAGATGGAATAGAACCAGTGAAATATTCACCATAGTTGCTTACTTCCAGAAGTCAGGAGGGAAGGGCCAGTATGAGGCTGAGAGAGAATTAACCCATCCAAAGGGAAAATATTGTTTAGATACTTGTGCAAAAAAACACAAGAAATCTAAAAGCAAAATAAGGTGATGCAGTATTCAGACTTCCAAAAAGCCCAGCACAAGCTTTAGACAAAATAACTGTACGTTCTTCACACTGAAAACTCAGTGCATTCCTGAACGTATTCCATGTGAAATTCTGATAGCATCTGAAAGTGTAATTTCTGAAGTCTGTATTGCCACTGTTTGCTGCTTTCAATAATAAAAGTGATATTGGCATTTTAGAAAACAATCCCTAACAGATAAAACAATTGTGTCCAATTCATCATAGGCTACCACTGTAGACAGATGTCTGTGCATTTCTATAGGCATCTGATGTATTTCTACCTGTACTTCTATTTCTATCAACAGTCCAGAACGAGAAGTTGTGTATGCCTGTTGCTGCCTTAAAATACATGTACACTGAACTCAATAGATCTGTGGCCACAGAGGCAATCCAGAATAAACCTTTACTGTAGGATATGCTCTCTGGGACACCAGCTCCTTACACGCCAACAGCCTTATGAGAATAACAACAGAGCTGCTGGAAGTGCAGAGGTGGCAATCCATTCAGCTTATGAACAACTGATTCCTTTTGTATTACATCATTCAACTACCCATTAAGGAGCTGGACTGACAGGATCCAGAATATGCATAGCCCAGCCCTCCATGGTAAATGAGAGCATTCGAAAAGATTAAGACTCAAAGAAATTGGTGATTCATCAGGGTGTCAAAACAGCGCTTCCCCAATTCACGGCAATGTTCTAGGCCAAGCAGCTAGCCACATATTAGTAACCTCTGTCAGACTTCCAATTTTGGACTTAATTGCTGTTCCTGAAACACATACCCAGACACAAAATACCTGCAGCAGCACACATCACAGAATGAGCAGTGTCACGGCTATCCGAATGGCACGTTTATGCTGCATTACAGTCACACCTAATTGAAGCACTGCAAAGAACCTTTGTTGTCTGCAGGTACTGCTCCGAGCACGTGCTTCTGAACAGAGGGCACCCCTCTTTAGAAAGGGGATGGAACAGCTACACAGACAGATGTCAAGGACCAAGGATTTCATAAATCCTTGGCTCCATCACATCACCAAAATTTAAGTACCACCAGCTGGGAACAGATTAACAGAAATTGTTTTTATCTTGCAATACTTTTATGGAACTTGAGTAGATGAATGGGTGGAACAGGAATCAACTGCTGGTCTGTTTCTAACAAGTTCCTCAAACTTGTTGGTTGTAGAAACATTTTTATCATTAGACAGTCAAAATCATTATCCTTAAAGAGAATGAAACAGATTGTTGGAATGGGTCTTCTTCAATCATCCAGTATTTACAGTATCCAAACATTTCTGATGAGGTGAAATGTCAGTTTTATATTCAGAGAAGTTGCTTCAGAGTGCAATTTTTGTTTTTGACTGTTATGATACAGTAGCCTGTCTCGAGTTTTGCACAGAGAAGTTAATGCACAGGAAAACAAAACAGAGCTTTCCCAAAGCATTAGTTTGAAAATGCAAATACAGTTAGAACTGGTGCCTCTGACAAAGCACATTTTCAGTTCATGGGAAGAGGGTGTGTGCGTGTCTTCTCTTTTTTGAGGGATCACAAACTTTGAAATAGTGCTACTTTTAAGTTTTACATCACTTTCCCCTCCCTAATTCAATTACTGGCTTCTGTGGTGAAATCCACCCATCCAGATCTTGTATATGGACTAAAACCGGAGTATGAATTTCAGAACAACACTGCTCAAACACCTTTCCAGGGCCTTTACTACATGAGTAGCTTTTATTCTCATCTTCTACACAGCTCTCCACACATCATGGCCTCTTTCAAAACTGCAGGGAGAGGGTTAATTTTCTTCCTTACAACATCCTGTTTTGTAACATCCTGTCCCTCCTAATCATACCTGTGTGCCCATTCTGAATGCAAAAGCACGAGACTTCCAATATTCCTGTTAGCTGAGGATCAGTGATTACATGCAGGAAAAAAAATGCAGCCTGCGATTAATTTCTACAGTTACGTCTAAGACTTAGAGAAACCTGTTCTCCAAAAATTTCCTTTTGCTAGTGAATGCTTAGAGGAACAGAGAACTTTGTAAACCACACTTATTACATCATGTAACAGTTTCTCATATGTGTGCATACATGCACACACACAAATCACAATTCCAAAGCTTAATATTTCTCCAAACTCCACGATACTTTTATTTTGCTTGCTTCATCTCTTTCTGCCAGCGACAGTCCTGACACTGCCCCTGTGAGCTCCCTCCACAGCCACCTTCGCACCTCTTCCTCAAGATCGATACAGCTGTGGCCTTTGCAAAACCTGCTCCTTTCAAACACAGGCACAGGAAAAGGCAAGTCAGGTGCTTTATGTGCTTATTTATGTGCCTTTCCTGTTAATTTACGAGAATGGGAATGGCTGATGAATATATACAGACACCATGGAATTAAACATTAATAGCACTGAAGGTCCTAAAAGCCACCTAGGTTTAAAAAAAATCAAACTGATGGAACACATCTACACCTAAATACTTTGTTTTTTGTAACTCCTTTTTTGCTACCTTTAAGCTGTCACTGTAGATTTGTCATGCACTATGGTCACAAACATGCCTTTTCCGTGTCTAGCATGTGCATTTTGTGAGGTAATGTAATAAATATTTAACAAAGAGTTTATATTACCATGCCAATTAAGCTCTCAACTGATTTAAAGCCAAAGCCACTGCAAGATATGAGACTTAATAAGGGACGCAGCAACAGATCAGTACAGAACATGGAGATTAGACAAACCTGACTCTTTTGACTTTGCATTTCAGTAAATAAACCAAGGATTTAACTTCACTCTAATCGAAATAAAACATCATCATCAGAAACTGCCTACATGGTTTGTGTAAGTTTCAAAGAAACACAAATCCCCAAGCCCCCATAACTGCCTCCACTTCCAGATCTTCTGTTTTGCTCTGTAATGAACCAGATTTAAGACACAGCCCCATATCTAAGCAATATATATAACAAATACGTATCAGTCATTTGTACTTTCTATGTGTATATTGGCATGAAAGCCAGCCACGAAAAGCAACCAAGGCAGCACATACTTGCACTGACACCTTTATTCCCTTACAGTTTTTGTATATAAATGGGTAAAAAAAACCCAGAAAAAATTACAAGGTAAACAATTCAATCTAACCCAGAACACTGTGTGTGCTTAAGGACCCAATTACACACAATTGTTTATTAAGGAACATCCAAGAGATCAAACGTTTTCAATTAATTAATTTAAGCAAAACTTCTACTTCCGTTCGAATAAAGATTATTTTCCGCCAAAATGTAAGACAAATTAAACGTAGGAGTAATTGTGGCTTCTGTATAAAGAGCATACTCACATAAATGATCACACATATAGAAGAACAAAATCTTCTGTAGACATTATACATAAAATAGATACAGCTTTTTGTTTGCGAATTATCAGACTCAGTCTAGTTTTCACCTCCATTCACTTCCCACAAAAAAAAAAA
>VXBR01004639.1:4786477-4851388 GCA_013400215.1 Cisticola juncidis | reverse complement strand
GAGACCGGGAAGGGAAGGGGGAAGGGAAGAGGAAGGAAAGGGGAGGGAGAAGGAGGGAGAGGGAGGGAAGGCTGAAGGAAGGGAAGGGCGGGTCACGTCCTATGCCGCGGGAGCATGTGTCCGCGTGTGTCCGGCGGCAGCGTCCCGGAGGGACTGAGCGGGGCCTGGGGCAGAGCCGAGCCCGGCGCGGCCTCACCGAGGGCCGCGGGTGTGGCAGCACGGCCCGGCCCTGCGGCACAGGGCACGGTGTCTCCTCCTGAACGCTGCCACGGCGTTCTGTCCAAAATCACCTCACCGCAGTGTCCCAGGTCCTGATACAGCAGCTCCTGGGGGGCAAAACTGAGCAGTGGTGGCTCAAAGTGATAAACTTAAATAGGAGAGTTTTAAGAGAAGAGTATTTAATGACAGAGCTTTGTCTTTCATGTGGGTTATGAAAGCTGGAGAGTGTTGTCTCATAGAATCACGGAATGGTTTGGCTCGGAAGACGCCTTAAAGATCATCGAGTTCCAGCCCCCAGCCATGGGCAGGGACACCTTCCACCAGTCCCGGTTGCTCCGAGCCCCATTCTCCCTGGGCTTTAGTGGTTCCAGAGATGGAGCATCCACAGCTTCTCTAGGAAATACCTTCCAGTGCCTCACCAGCCTCACATTGTTCATTGCATGGAGGAAGAGGAGGCTGAGGAATAATCCTGGGAAGACAAGGGCTGCAGCAGGAGGGCAGGACTGTTTTGTTAAGCAGGATCCATGGAGTGCTTCCATCCAACAGCGAGTCCCAGTCCCCACAGGATGGCTCCTATCTGCCACTGCCAAGGCTTGACAAGCAATGAAGCTGCTGGGATGTACAAATGCATTTTGTTTTAAGGTGCTTGCTTCCTCCTAGGCTGGAGAATGTCAGGCTGGATTGAACATAGTGCACAGGAAGAAAAGGGAATACAGACAGGCAGGCAATGCCAGGTGCAAACACAGGACATTCTGGTTGGAACATGAGGGACTTTTGCCAGAGGTAAAGTCTCTGTAGGACTCTCCCAGTTCTCAGCCTCAAGCTCTCTTGCTCTTCCCAAACTGGGGAGTAGAGTAAGTCTTCAAGTATATAAAACTGCAGTGAGCACCACAAGACCCAGAAGTTCTTTTTGACCAAAGAACAAACAATTCTTCTCAAAGAGTTCTAGTTATTTAGTACAGATCATCATCTATTTTTAACTACAGTTAATTAGGCAAAAGGAAAACCTATGGTTTCCTCTTGGGACTTAGGGGAAAAAAAGAAAAGTCTATAAAGGATCATCTTCCAGGACTGCTTCTAGTCCTCAGCTTGTCTTCTACTTCAGGTGTGGCAAAACTACATCACCATACAACCAGTTGTCAGTAGTTATCTGCATTGCCTGCATGCCTATCTGCATCTCAGAAGTTAATCCAGATAGGATAATCCAGTTTTGAATCCTTATTAATAAGATTCATATGCCTGCCTTCCAGGTATCTGCTAGAAATTCCCATAGAGACAATACAGCAATTAGAAAACCTATTTTAAGGACACCCAAGCACCCTTTGGAACAGTTTTTGTGACAGTTTTAATGTTCTTGATGTTACTCTATTGTTAAAAGTCCCTTGCTAGTAGGGGCAATAAAGAACAGACCCGACTAGTCCCAGCTTTGCTGTTCATTCAGGGAAGTGCATCTCAGCACTCACTCTTGGGCAAACAGGGGGATGTTTTCCATGGTAATTTTTTTTTCATTTTGCAGAATTGTCATGAAGGAAAAACCCTGAGCAGAGGAAGACAGGATAGAGCTTGATCAGGAAAAGGAATAAACCAGCTTTGAGAGTGGGTGTTCAGAAGGACAGACAGTACCTCAAGCAGTGTCACAGGTCCATTAGGTGGTCACCACACAGCTGCTCCATAAATGATTGCTTAAAAGTCTGAAACAGTTAAGCAATTGCCATTCCTAATGTTTTTTAAAAATCTATTTTATAAAGGATTTTGATATAATTTTGCTCTTTAATTCCAGAACATTTTTCAACAGACTGCAGAACTTGTCAAGAAAAGAAAAATAAGAAAGGTCTGATTGTAAACTCTCAAACATCATAAGCCCCATTATATCCTTGTTCTTGAGGAGCTCAAAATTCTTTACCCCTTTAAGCATGCAGTCTTCACATCTCCCCAAGCTGTATTTCCATGCAACACATGGTGAAACACTTTCTCTGGAAAGTAATACGAGTTTTGTACTTGCCCAGGCCCCTTCTGATTCTCACTGTGGGGGCTGTAAAACTTAATCTCTAAATACACCTCAATTTTTTTAATGGCACACTGCTGAGAACAAAGAGGTTTGATGTTTTCCTTGGTACCCTGGTAGCTGAGGAGTGTGTGCCCAGAGAAGAATGAAATATTACAGACTGACCATGGATGCTGTGTGTAGTAGAAACTACTCCTGATTCTTCTACATCTCATACTCAGCAGTCAGGAGAGAGAGTGCACCTCTGAAGGAGCAGTGTCCATGAATGATTGGACCATTAATCCTAAAAAATCAAGCAAGATTAGGCTAACCAATTGTTTTTTCCTTGATCTGTGGTCAATCAGATATAGAAAGGACTATGTAAGTTACTTCTCAGTATATTAAAATTGCAATTTCATCTGGAAAAGAGGGGTCTCAGGGGGACTCACACTGCTATCTAAAACTCCCTGAACAGGAGGTTGTAGCCAGGTCAAGGCCAGTCTCTTCTGTCAAAACTCAAGTGAAAGGATGAGAGGGAATGGCCTTTAGTTGTGCCAGGGGAAGCTCAGCTTACATACTAGGAAAAAAAAAACTGGAAGAGTGGTCAGGCATTGGAAGGAGGGGCCCAGAGAGGCAGTGGAGTCCTTGAAGTGTTCAAGAGGTGCTTGGATGTGGCACTTGGGGATATGGTTTAGGAATGGTTATGGAAGTGCTGAGTTGATGGCTGGACGAGATGATCTTGAAGGTCTCTTCCAACCTTGATGAATCTTTCATTCTGTGATTCTGTAAGTTTTTTAATTAGGATTCATAGTTTGGGGAGGAAAAAAGGGTCTTTGGTTTACTTAAGAAGAAAACTCCATACAAACAGGAACTTCAAATAATGTAATATTCCTGGAAGCTAAATCTAGAACTGAGCAGTCAGAAAATCAAACCCTCAAAAATCACTGGATGTACTGAAACACTTGGGCTTTACAGTCTTTATGATTTCCTCTCAATATAATAAAAAGGATAATATTTCCTTCCTCACAAGAACACTGAGGATTAATTCATTGAAGTTTGTGAAGCACTTGGGTGGTATGATAAAAACTTCCACTAACACAGAACTAGATTTCTGCTCTGTAAGGAAGTTCCTGGTTTGGATTACCTCGTTTGTGAGTTTGTGTTTTTTGTTCTTTTATGTTTATTTCTTTCTACTCCTTTGAAACACGCTCTCATAAAATACTTTACCCTTCAGACCTATGGGATAAGGGTTCATGAATCACCAGTATTTAAGAATTGCTGACCTGGAACACTTGCCAAAAGTCACAGACCACTTAGAGCTCTGCAGTTTTGTGAGACCTTATGGGCCAAGTAATATTTTATGATTCCTGAAGCTATTACCCAGTTTTGCAGGAGGAGAGGTATTTTGAAACCTAAGATACCAAATGATGGTACACAATGGGCTATTTTTGTTATAAAACCTTAATAGAATCCTGTAATCAGTCTCTATTGCATGGATTTGATGAGTGGCATTTTAAATATATGTTATTCCTATGTCAGTATCTTTGTAAGTCACAGGTAAATACATGACTGTGTCAAAGACAGTCCTTGTTCCAAGTAGACCATCTCAACAGTCAGCATGGAGGAGATGAGGAGAAACTAAATAATCCTTCCAAAGGGAGAGGAAATTAAGAGAGATTAAATGACCTGCCTAAAGATTTTACAAGATATCTAAGTTTCAGCTCCATGTGGTATCCTATAGTTTAGTGAAATGTTCAGGCTTCCTTTGTAGCTAAGTGAAAATTAATTATCATGTAAACTGATGAAAGTCCATTATTGATTAGATAGATTTATGATCCCTGTTATCCCATGCATCTCTAACTGGAGGAATGATCCAGGTTCAGATGAGGTAGATAGAGATATGTTCCATATAACTTTTCTTGTTTGATGTTTAATGGCATTCTCTTCACTTTCTCAGCTAAGTGCAGATGTGTAACACAAAGTTTTCAGTCTTGATAAAAGCAGGTGATAATTTGGATCTGTTCCTTTTCTAGTTGAACAATAATTTTTAACACTGTGGCAAGGCTATCATGAGACAATTTGTTAATTATATCCAGTTCCAAAATCCAGCTGAACTGCAGTGGAATCCCAGTGCCAGGACAGCAGTGCTGAGTGCCCACACGTGGCTGACAACACAAACACGTGCACTTTGTGTCTTCCTTGGATCAGCTGCTGTTTGATATCAACCCTTCCAAAGTGCTGCTGTAGAACCAGTTCAAACAATCCCACACACAGCAGATTTTCCCTCTGGTCTTATCCTAATCTTAAGTATGATTTCTTTAAGACACAGAGGCCTTTTAAAATTAATCTGCAGTGAGGGTGCGAGCCGTCGTTAAACCTGGGGTTTCATGAACACCCTGTAAAAAGGTCTAAGCTGTAGATGGTTCCATAAATATTAAAACTGATGTTAACATCAGCTGATTGCAAACTTTCAGGAGGTGGTTTAACAGTAATAATTACTGGTAAGTGAGCATAATCACCAATCTGAAAATTGCTAGTCTGTTTCATGGACTTTGCAGTACCATAAAACTGACTGGTGCACAGGCCTTACTCTCTCTGTAGGTAGCAGGTCTGTAGCAGAGTCAAGGCTTGAAACCAGATCTTGCATATTCTGGGTTTGAGCAATATTCTGCCTTTGATTTAGTTACTGGTAATCTGTGATATATATATATTTCTTTAGCTTGGGCCCATTTTAAAAACTAATTAAACCTTAATGGAAAATTGTATAATTTATACATTTTCTGGCTGAGTAAAAGATTTTTTTAACAGTCTGGAATCTAAGATTTCCTTAGCATTAAGGATGCTAGGAATTTTCTGCCTTTGTACTTGTTTTCATCATTCTGTCACTACTGTTTCTGAACACTTCACAACAGTCTTTAAATATCATTATAGCTCCTGTGTGAAATACGAGTGCATTTATCCCCTATCAACAGGTGGCAAACTAAGGCATGAAGATGTTTGAACTCTGTGTTGTAACAGGTCCCATGCAAAAGTTGCATATTATCTGAAAAATTATTATAATTTTGTATCTCTGCCATCTTAAGCACTATACTGAGATTCTGTAGGATCATATATACACAAACATTTATTACCTAAACTTCAAATTTCAAACATGAGCATCTTTAATTGTATTTCCTGCTCACGTTCTCAAAGATTTTAAGATTTTTTGTTTCTATATCTTATCTGTGTGTGTGTTTGGATGAAGTTTTAATTCTCTGGTTCTCAATTATGTTGGACATCTGGGAGAAAATTACATGAAATTGTCATGCCCTTAATGACTGAGTTGCAAAGCTATGAATATCAAATATTTCTAGTTATAGAAGGAATATATTGGATGAGGCATAAGAATGAGCTGGGATAAAATGTTGAAAGGTAGTAACTTAAATACTCAGGACTTGAATTCAAGTGTCTCTTTTTCAAAGTTAATGTTCAAGCCAAGTGAAATATTAATTACAAAGAATTGTTTCTAAAGCAACACTTTTCCCTAAATCTAGTATCAGTCATATCACTAAATATAATGGCATTAACATAGAACACAATATAAATCACAGAATTCTCCTAATTTTTTAAATTTACTTGGAGAAATGTGTTTTTCTGCTTTAACTCTGCATCCAATATCTCTCTGTGACACAGAAATGCTCTCCAAATTTCTGTAGCCTGTATAGAGTGATGTTGCTTCAACTGAGAAGCCTCAGGTTCTCCTTCCTCTGTTTCACTGTAAAATATGTTCAACAGTGGGATGCTGAGGGCATAAATTTATCCAGACACCACAAAAGAAAACTGCTGCAGGCTGCTATTTCATCTATATGTTGGATACAATACAGGTTATGTAAAGGGAAGTGGCTAAGGATTCAGATTTATCATAAAGAACTTGATGAAGTCTGGTAAACAGATGAAATTCAGGCCCACCTTGTGTTTCAAATGCCATAAAACAGTGACTATTATTTGTTTAGAAAATAATTTGAACCACTGTGGTCTAGTTGTAGGGTCTGAGAGATGCCTTTATGTCAAAATGCTGGATGGTCCTTTTTGCCAGGACTTCCTAAGGGCATAGTTGGCTGCAGTAATTTAACACTTGTTGCTTTTTAGGGTCATTGTGGCTCAGGATAGAAAGGAGTCTATCCAAAAACCCTTCCAATGCTGTGATTCCCAGGTGCTCTCTATCCTTTGAGACACCAGCAGCTGGGGTAGCTGGGAAAGGACTTCCCAGGCCATGCCAAGAACAGGGGAGTTGCAAATGGTCTCTGGTAGCAGTGCAGCTCATCTTCAGATGCACTGAAGCTGCTCAGTGCAAGCAGGGAGAACCATCTATCCTTTTGCCAAGCACTGGATGTACAGTGCCTGACACTTCATTTCTGTGTCCCCAAGATGATTGCTCCTGGCCTTGATTGGTTTTTTTAACACAGCTTTGAGAACTGAGCTGCTATAACCTGCTGCTTATAATGAAACATCCCCAACAAAAGGGATCTTTTGAGAGTTTTACACCTTACAGCTGGATTAGGAGGTTACATCTTTCTTAGTGATGCAAGAAGTACTTTTACCAGAAGGTGTGATTAGGGAGGATAGCAGCAAAGGTGGCAGAAAAACTCTGGTTGTTGTATTCATCAGTGAGGACTGAAGGACTGCTTGGTTTGTTTCTTTTCACATATCCTTTTGAATTATGGGCTTACTGCTTCTGAAGCTGCAGGGCTCAAAGTGATTATTAGATAAGTCAAAAAAAGGGTGTCATTCTTCCCATGCTGCAGTGCTTAAAGGATAATTCTCCTGTAGATCTCCTCTACTCTGCTATATAAATGAAAAAAACAAAGCTTGTGCATTACAAATAAGAATCATATGAAAACAGGATCTATAGTCACTGAGACTTGGTAACATCCAGTCCTGAAAATCTCAGATAATTCTTGAATACTTTAAAACAATTAAATAATTTTATGTTGAATTTTACCTACACATATTTTACCTTGCACATATAATTCAAGATAGATTTTTGTGGGGCATTTCAGAGATGCTCACTCGCCTCTGTCTGCTCTCTGATAAACTGACACGAAGTTCCCTGTAATTCTAAGTAAAGGAGCAGAGCAGGGACAGAGAAGATCTGGTTGTGTCTGAGCTGCTTTAAGAAGATCCCTGCCCTTGCCACCTGTGGCAGAGGGGCAGAGTGGCTTCAAGTCTTGCATTTGGCAAGCTGGCTTGTAAATACTTGGAAACTGCTGTACACCCTATCTAGTGGGGAATTATCTGTGTTAAAGAAACTCTGCTGTCCTGTCTCCGGTTATTTTATGTCCATAATTTACAGATACAGTGTAACACATACCCACCTTCTTGGGTGTTTTGATGTGTCTCTTGTGCTCTGTAAAAGCAGGCAGGCCCTCACAGAACAAACCAAGATTTCCACAAGAAAAGACCATCAGGTGCTAATATACTGATATTCTGTAAAGCCATGTCTGATTATTCTTTGCACCTCTTCCCTCAGTCAAAGACAACTAGTCTTTGGAGGCCTGTAAAAAATTACTCCATGCTGCTGAAACCTAGAAATTGTCAAGATGATCTATTCAGTACGGCCCTATGAATTCTCTTCCCTCTGGCAGAGCCCTTTCCCTTTACATGAGGATTCATTTCAGGTTTTCAGTCAGCAGAAGGATTGCAGTAAGAGGGACAGTTTTCACATCTGTTATTTTCTAATACTCAGAAAGATGACGCAATTAGATCTTGATTGAGAAGTCACATTGCTTTTTTCTCATTTCATGCTTCAAGCAGTGATCTTGACATCTCAAACATGTACCAGAGGGCCTTGATCCTCAGGATGTTTTTCAGGGGAAGCATTTTCCTCTATAAACTACTGTTGCTCTCAAGAAAACTTCTGATTGATCTGTTTCCTCATCTACCACAGAGCTTCTGTGGAGGCTGGTGGTTGCTTCAAGACACAAAGAGAGCTCCTGCTGAAGCAATTATCTCAGAGGAGGCAGGGGGATAGAGTCTATTCCTCCTGCCTTCCCAGTGCTTCCTTGACTCACCTGCGATACTGACATCAACACCAACTCCCTCCTCTTCCAAATTATGATGGTAACACCTAATTTCAGGCAGCTGTTTTGCTTGAAACTTCCTATCTTTTTGCATTGAAGTTTTCCCCTTCTTAGGAAGTTGTGGATCTTTTCCATCATATTGATGGGTCTTATCTTTAGTCCATGCCTTACTTCTCCCTGCTAAGTCTTTATCCATGGCTCCAAGCAGGCAGAAAGGAGTGTTTGCTGTTTAATTAGTACTTGTAGCTCCTGGCCCCATTAATGAAATCACTCAAAAGGAGAAATGCAGGTTTTTAAGTCATCCACAGGTTGAGCAAGGTCAAGCACTTGGTGGCAATGGATTAAGTCTGGAGCTGAAGCTCCAGAGTACCCAGGCTGCCTCAACAGTGGTTGCTGCCCATGAAACAAGGATGAAATGAAAGCACAGCTGAGTGTGCCAGACTGAGAGCTGTGGCCACCCCTGAGTGGATCCTGTGTGCTGGATTTTGGGAGTGGAATGACCTGTAAAGGGAGTGGAGGAAACCCACATGAATGGTGACTAGAGATGTTTCATTGTGACCTACTGACACAAATGTTAGACATTTAAACTGAGCATACTTACCTAAGTATGGGGAAATCCTGTGCACCTCAAGGTACACAGAAGAACTGCATCCTTTATGCAGAGGTTTTGTGCAATCTCAGTTCTAACTTCCCCTTGGGTGTAAGAGAGAAACTAGCTGTTTTAAAGGGTAAAAGAAAAAAGCAGTTTGTGCCATTGGAAGTCTGAATAGCAAGCTCCAGCTGACTGATTCACTAAGCTAAGTGCAACATGGACAGTTCAGTGTCAGGGAAATAACAGAGCTGTCTCTCCTGGTGGCAGGCAGCCATGCTTGTTGTTACTGGCATGGTCAGCTAACACAGGGTTTGGACACAATATTCATCCTTCTGGTATTACTACAGATGGATAAAATCACCATGAGAACATGAGAAAAATACATGTTTATACTGCTTTTCTCTCAATCCAGTGAGGTCTGTTCTGAGCTGGGGCTGGGAGCATGTCTGGTGGCATCTGTGACATGTGCAGGTGGCTCAGTGTTCACTGGACAAATACATCAGGAGGATCACTGCATCACAGCCAGGCTGCCTGGGACAGGCCAGTGCCTGGTGACACAAAGATGAGCCTTGATGAGGCAAATACATCCTGACCTACACATCCAAGAGATGTTATCTTAACAACAACTTTCTGGCACAGAAGAAGAGTATTTCCCTCCCAAATCCTGTGTTTCTTCTGTGTTTTGAGAGAGGAGAGCTCTGAGAGTACAGCTGTGGAATCTGAACAGGAGGTGACAGTGCAAATGTGTGTACTGATTTTCCATACAAAGTCCTGATTTTCAATACACAACTTTTTTTTTTTTTTTAATGTTGCCTGTGCTGCTTCTCCTGCATGTGGCACAGCAGCAGAAGGGTTTTGGTGTCTGCTATAATATAGGTAATACTTGCAGTCATATGTTTCTGATTTTTATCAAATTGAGTTATAAGTGGGAGGTATCCTGTAGAGATAACATAAATTATCTTTATAAATGAATGTGAAGTGATCTTGTATCTGAGAAACTGTGTCCATGGACTCTGTGAAGTGAGTTGAGGCAGATAGAGGTGAGCTGGAATTCACTGGGATGAAATGGATAGAATAATAGTGGGTGATGTCTCGAGATTCACAGCAGGACTGATGTCCCAGGAAATCCAGAGGAGGTCCTGCTGAGAAACCAGCAGGAACCCTCCCTGCTGGCACATGGTGCAGCCTGGAGGCAAATCAGCCAAGAGGAATGGAGGCAAAAGGGATGAATGAGTCCAGCTTTGCTTCATAGACCACCAGGGAAAGGAAGGCCTTGTCTGTCTCTGCTGATAATCCAGCACTGAGCTTGGGAGAGACACCTGAACCAGTGATATATAAGCAGATGGAAGTTATAAACATGAAAGAGAATTGTAAATAGGGTTAAATGGAAACATCAAATTATGTGAAGTCCAGTCTTTCTACTGAGAAATACAAATTGCAATAAGAAAGAGGAAGGGGGAAAAGAGAAATGAAACATGTGGTTTGCTTAGCTGTTTGGGGTTTTTTCATTGAAAAAAAAAAAACTTTAATTGAAAAGCATATAATTGTAAAAAATGAACAGAGTAGAACAAAACATATTTTGCTTCTCCTGACTTTGTCACTCTTACCTCTTCTGCTCATCAATTTTCTCTCATGTTTTAAACTCCCAGCATCTTGTTTTATAATTAAATTGGAGTTCTTCAGGGCAGCAGCTATATTGAGATATGGAGCAGTAAACAGCCTGCAGCAATAAATACTTACCCTGATTGGCACCACTGAGCAATATAAACACTATGTAAGTAATGAGAAAGTCTGAGAGGTGCCGAGTCCTGGATAAACACCATTCCTTTTCAGCAACTTGCATTATAGTGGAATTAATTCAAACAGTTCACAAAACCATGTCAGTGCATCAGCCAAAGGCAGGCTGGATACTGCTTGGAGGTATGGAAAGTCATGAAGAGCTGGGTGAGCCTCATGATGTCCTCTGGGAGGAAAAATGCTCTGGGGAGGAGCTGATTTGGAATTGGAGCCAAGCTTCCCATCCTTTGGGAAGGAAAAAAAATTGACAGTTGTCTTCTTTTGTGACATTCAGGAAGGATGAAATGTCTCTGTATGAGATAGATCCAAACTCCCCTCATAGGCAGGAAACCTGAAGAGCTATCCTGCTGACTGCTTCAGTTATCCACATTCATTTATTTGGAGCCATTTGAGATATCCTGTAATAGGCCCCAACTTCCAGCTGCCACTTGGGAGGGAGAAAGGTCATGTTTAATATTTGGCAATTCTGTGTAAATATCTTGGATACCAGAGGCAAAGCTGGCACTAGACATCTGAGTTTAGCCAGCTAGTTGGTGTGCCAAGAGGTCTGCTTTGGGGAGAAGTGGGCAGGTCTCTGGACTCCACTGACTGTGACAGAAGCCTGGACATCCAATCCACATGTGGACACCTTGGAGGTCTCCTAACCTGCAGGGGGAATATTATTGTCCTTTAAGGTGTGCCCCAAGACAAGACTTTGCATAGTTAGGACAATATTATTGTCCTTTAAGATAACACATTAAAAACTGGTTGATGCTAACATCGTGAAAAGTCTTTAACCTCTTTTTAAAGATGAGGGGTGTTAACGTGGAGCTGGAGCTGCAAATGGGAGTGTGAGCTCCAGCCCTGCTCTGAGGGAGCGTGGTGGCTCTGAGAGCTGGGCAAGCAGACGTGGCTGGGCCCTGGGCTGCTCACACTGCGGGCGTGTGGTGCTGCCAGAGCTCTGGGCAGAGGGACCTCAGGGGACAACCACTGGCCTGGCATCGAGCACTGGCTTGTGCACAAGGCTGTGCAGAGAACACTGTTCAGATGTTGCTGAAAATACATTACACATCTTTTTTTTCTTTCCTTTGCCTTAATTTTTTTTTTGTCAGAAATAATTTCCTTCCTAGTATGTGAATTTACTGCAGCAATAACTAGTGTTTGCTTACATGTTTGTACAAGAGAAGCACAAGGAGCCCCTAGTGTCTGCCAGGGACGCTGTGGCAAAACAAATTAAAAATAGAGACAGAAAGCCAGAGTGCAGAGAGAGAGGTTGTTACGCCAAGGATGGCAATGGCCCTCTGAGACAAGTAAAAGGTCTTCTGAGGTTTGACTCAATACCTCAAAAAAAAAAAAATTCCATGCATAGTATCAAAAACTTGTATTTGGCTGGTGCTTGAAAATTGTTGGTGTTTCTAGATATGGGTATATGGAGAAAAGAAAGTCCTTGACCACAAAGGGCTACAGCATGAGGTGTTATCAGACAGGAAATGATAAGGGTATTTAAGATCACAGGTATTTTGTCTCAGTGTTGGAGCAGGACAGATGGACTGTCTCTGTATCCCCAGATGTTCTTAAAGAGAGAAGGAACTGACTACAACTAAGAGTTTTTTTATCTGAAAGGCAGTACCAGTATGTTTTTTCACCTCATACAAACAAAGAAAAAGAAGGGTTTGTTCTGCTTCACTGGAGCAAAAAAAATAGCACAATAGAGTTCCATTCAGGCACACAAATAGCAACTGTCCTGTGACTTCTCTATTTAAATGGGTATCCATGGTGAGATCTGCCTCACTCTCAGTAGACGGCTGCAGAGTGGTGCTGTGGTTCACACTGCAGGCAGGGAGGAAAAGGCATCTGAAAAATTCCCCTTGCCATGAATGAATGAAGAAATGCAACAAGATATCAAGTGTATGCTGCACCACGCTGCAAAACATGATGCCTGTGTTCTCCACCACTGCTTTACTGTCCCTTCACACTGCCTTTCCAGGCCCATTCCAATTAAAAGTATTCCGTGCTTGCAGGCACAGCCCTGACCAACAGATGGTACATAAATAGGTGTAAAAACTGCAGCATCACAAGGGGCTTCCTTGCCAGGCTGCATTTTTTGTTTGCTGTCTTATTCCAGTGTTGGTAGTAGGGATTAGTGATCTGCTGTATTATAGACAAGCCTGGACCAGACCTCTCCAGGGTCTTGCCCAGCTCGGAGCACACAAGGATGACCTGGTGCAGACATCTGCTGTGCAAGTGGCCTTTAGCAGCAAAAGGAAAAGAGGAGCTGGGACAAGATTGCTGGACTTCTTGAACCTCTTGTTTTCTGGGAAGAATGGCAGACCTGCCTAAAATTCAAGATACTACTGGTATGGCATCAATGTACCTTGTAACTCCAAAATAAACCAAAGTTGTATTAAGGAGTTAAATACAAAAAAACTACCCTTGGGCTGTTATTTGTATTCTGCATTAAAATACTGAGGGTTCACACTTTTCAGATCTTATCAGCTAGAAAGTGTCATGTATCATTTAAAAGTGTTATATTCGAGTAAGTTGAATATAAAATCCTCATATAGATCATGACATTCACTGTAAAATTATTAGCAATGCTGATGCTGATGCAAATTGTAAGATACTGATACACCAGAGTTAATACATGGAACTTGAATTCCATCAAAACCAGTAGACAAGCTGCTCCTGATTTTGAGACACAGATCTTATCTATACATTTTAAAAGGTTAAGCCTAAGTGCTAAAAATGGAAAATATTAATAAAAATGGAATCTCTCTTTCCTGTCATCCAGGAAAAAACTCCCAAAGTTTTCATATATACCTTTTACCATTCATTGCCTTATTTTGCTTCCATGTCAAGCCTGGAAGCAGACTCATCAGTAAGCATTTGGTTTATTCAAACCAAGTCAAGAGTTAGGTGCTAACTCCAGTTGCTACCAATACAGCAGACATTGAAATGTGAAAGCACACTTCAAAAGACCTAATTTTGAAAGTGTTTTCCTGTGAAATCCAGCCAGCTTTTGAAATCAGACTTTCACTGTCTACCCTAAACCAACCAAATGTTACAAAACCTGGAAAAGCAGCTAAGGAATCCTGCTGGTGCAGAATGATAATCTTGCATAGCTTCTCCCTTGTCTGTCAGGGCATGCCAGGTAGGTGTTTGTGGTGTGCCATGGTCCTCACTGCTCTTTGGCTCTGTGCTCTGTGTGGTCTCCATGGACAGGCTGCCCTTTTATTTGTGTAGCAAGTATGGGAAAAGGCAGAACTCAGCAGTGCTGGCAGCAAGGACCAGACAGGAGGAACAGAATCACATGTCTGGGCTTCTGCAAGGGAGAGGCGGGCAAGGTTTATTGGAGGTGGAGGCAAACCAAAGCAGGCAGAGGTGGATGCTGGGGCAGTGCTGAGGGAGGGCTGGGTGTGACAGCAAACCCAGAGAGAGCCAGGTGTGGGATGGGGCAGCACTGGGGAGGCACAGGCAATGTCTGCTGGGTTTGATCTGGGCTAGGGAAGCAGATGCCTGTAGGGTCAGAAGCAAACTCTTGTGGTTTCCAAATGCTCATATACAGCATTCTAGCAAGCTGGAGCAGATGACAGCTCTGGCTGTCCTGGGCCCCATTTCTGGGCAGTGGCTGCAAACCCTTCAAACCTCTTTGAAGAATGGTGTGGGTATTCCTGCTTAAGGAATGGCATCCCGGGATTTCCTGCCCCCTTCCACTGTCTCTGTCTAGGTTTTGTGGCGTGCTCAGCACTCTGGAACACATTCCCAGTGCTGGGACAGCCCCCTGAGCTGCATGGCTGTCCCGTGTGCCCCACGGTGTTCGGCAGGGGTAGGGTGGGTGTGGCTCCAAGGCAGGGGAGTTACTCTGCTTCTCAGGTGGTGACTGTGAGAGCAGACATAGCTGGACTGTTTGAATGCCTTCCAGAAGATAAATCATCCGTAAGCACCGCTGAAGTGAGCTCAGCAAGCACAAAAAGTAGGGCACAGCTGATTTTCCATCACCATTCACTAATAGTAGCAGAAAGAAGATGTTTCAGAGCAGCCTTGGTCACTGACTGGAAAGATCTCACAGGCAAGGGTCACCACCAAATGCATCCACCCTCCCAGCACAACTGAGGGCTGAGACAAGCAACACAAGTTTTGTGGCACTTGGCTATTCCTCTAGAGAAGCCAAAATGCATGCTTTTTTCCCTCTGCCGTTTGAGAGGACCTGTATTGAGGAGGTGGAATTGGAAGCAGGGTTTGACCTTATTATGCATGTAGCTTACACAGAAACCCACAGTGTTAAAGGGATTTTTCAACTTTGCTCATTAGCTTGTAGCAAATCTCACTGTGTAACCACAGAACTGTCCTTAGGCAAATACTGTCTCCTCAAGTGAGCCTTCTTAGGTTCTCCAGCTGTTGCCAGGTGGATTTAGAATTTATATCTTTCATTGTGAAGTATGTGTATCTTTGGAGACAACTGAAGCTGAATTTGTCTTTCTTACTAGCCATGTGGCAACTAAACCCTGTGCTTGGCTTTTGTGCAGGTGTTCATTACAGACAAAAAGGGAAAGAAGGTAAAAGGCAAGAAGGACCTGTCAGAAGAATTGAAGGGGAAGCTGGAGCCAGTCCTGGTCAGTCCCCCTTTACAAAGTCCCATTTTGGGTGACTTGAACTGGCAAGTGAGGCCACTTCTCTCTGAGGCCTGCACAGAGTGTGGGGCTTTGGCAGTTTTCTGGTGGTTTGCCAGTGAAACTGAGTCTGGCAGACGGAGATGAAAAGCAACTCAAAGGGACAAAGCTGCAAATGAAGTCAAAATAAAATAAACTTATGAGAAGAGGAAAGCACCTCTGAAAGCTGGCAAGTAGAAAATTAATTTCAACCTGAAACTGCCACTTTACCAGGATGAAATCAGAGATGTTCTCTCAGGAAATAAGCAAAATGCTATGAAATCCAGGTTTCAACAGTGATGTTCAACGTGAGCTGCAAATGCCTCAGGGAAATGGCAGGCAGATCAGCAAATAACGAATTACAGAAGTGAAGTCAGGATGCAATAAAAGCCTCAGTACCCCTTTGAGATAACATTTGCTTTTACCTGGAGAGGTTCCTGAGAGGGTTGTGGGAGCTTGAAAGAAAGCACTAGCTCCAAAATTGCAAACCTCACAAGCAGGAAGAAAATAATTGCCTCCCAAAGAAACACGTAGGTAAGAAGATGCCTCCGCTGGGAGAGGTCAAGTCAGTAACAACCACGTCTTTAGTCATCACTGAAATCCTGAAATCAGAAAGGCAGTCATGCAAGACAAAAAAGAATTGCTTTAAGGGCTGAAATATTTTTCTCTATATTAAAGGAGGGACCAAGACATGAAGTACAGCTCTGACTTGGTCTCCAGATCCAAAATTCACAAAAGATTGGATCTGAGTTTTTCTGGGCTGGGAAAATTCATCTGGTTCTCTCAGAATTTGGTAATATTTAGTTCTTTGTGGGTTTTTTCTCAGGTTTTGCTCCAGACCTAGACAGATGTGTAAAATCCTCTGCAGAACAGAACCAAGAGCAGATTTGGGGCACAGGTATTTTATGTTGCCATGCACCAGCTCTGAAGAGCCAGGACACTGTTCCATTGTCACTGTGCCTGTGCTCATCCTGCTTTTAGTTGAATGTGGTAGCACCATACAGTTGCTTCTAGCATTGCAGGTGTATGTTCATGCATTTGTGACTACAGGGCTACTAATCACAGTGAAGGCAAGTAAGCTTTTAGGGCTGGGGGCATAGAGAGAAAGCTCTTTCCTCACCAAACCCTGTACTCATCAGCTAATCTCATCTTGCTGGGACACACAGTTTATTTCTTGGAGGCTTCACCCTGGAAAGCCACACTGCAGGATGCCGTGGGGGCAGGAGGAACCGCTCACCATTTGTCCCCCTCCACTTCCTCGGGTGGGGACTCAAACCCATCAGTCATCCTGACCCAGGACTATTTTGAGCTCCTCTGATTCCTCCTGTGTGTTGAAGAAAGGGAGGGATGCTGCTGGTAAGGAAACAGGGAGGGCTGGAGGGAAGGCCAGTTTGTGTTTCCCCAGAGGAGTGCAGGAGGGAAGAACCAGAACCATGTCCTCATGGTGGCTCAGAGCAGCCACACTCAGTACTGCTGGCTGGCACATGTGACTGGTATTACAGGTAGTACTGCTGGGGCTACAGGAGCTGTTAGTGCCTCTCAGCTGTGGTGTTATTTGGTACCTTTGTCCTTTCAGTCACAGCCCTGCAGGATGTCACCTGTCACTTCTCAAAGCTCTGATGTGCAGGCAGGTTGTGTGGCAGCTGCCTGCTCTTCCACACTGCCTTGCTCATGGCAGCACACCACAGCATCCTTTTAGGATCATACTGGGATATTGCACTCCTGAGGAGCTGTAGCCCAGGCCTCCCATGGGGGATGGAATGCTGGAAGCTTTTGGGTTGTTGCAAGAGGACGCCGAGGAATCCTCATGGTGATTTCTGTACATTGCAGGGTACAGAAATGGAGGGGTGAAATCTGCCATGGCCAATATACACCTGAAAGTGTGTGAGCAGTGCTGGAGGGGAAAAGGGTGGCATGGAGGGGAGGTAGGCAAGGGTGTTGCTGAAGAAGTCAAGATATGTGGATGGAAAACACCAAAATTGGAGAGGCGTTGTCTGGAATATCCTCCTCATCAATTTCTTCATTTTGTAGAAGGACAATAAACCTGTCTTCTAGGTGAATTTTAACTTTATTGGATAAAGATTTCCTGTCTTTTTGATAAATTCAGTCAAAAATGTCAGTGAACAGAAGCAGCACAGTCTTGCATGTTCATAGAGCCTTCACAGTTTGTTTTTACCATCTCTGGTTTCAGACACACAGGAAGGAGCTCATTTCTATGTTCTCTTCTCTTACCAGAAGGTTTTGTCCAGGCATACCCAAGCTGTTTGTGTTCTCAGAAAATAAGCTGCAATATCCAGAGATTTCAGTCAAGGGTCAAGGTCCTGTTGTGCAAGGCAGGATATTTTTCCCAGAAGTTAGTTCTTGCCCTGAAGAAGTCCCAGAGACAAAAGAAGACTGTGGCCCAGCTGATGACAAAGAAGTAGAAGGCACTGGTGAGACACTTATAATTAGTCTAATGAGGATCAATCAGATGACACCAGCTGCCTAGCCATTGTCAGGTCATTTTATGGGCATTTCAGCAACAGCATGGTTGTAAAGAGAAATGATAGGGGTATTAAGCAGTGACTACTTTCAGGACAGGCTTTTTCCACTCATGAATGCAGGTTTATGAAATTAAGTGTAGAGTGACAGTAATTAATTGGGATATACCTGAAATGTGTGCTTTATTGAGTGCTGCAATCTCCTGTCTAATGCCCACTTAGTGCCTTAGTAAGGCCCTGATTCCTGTGCACACATCCAGTATAATTATCCCCATTTACACCTTTTCTACATGCAGTACAAAAGTGAACCAAAATTTGGTCTTTCGGAGTCCAGAAAACACAAGCACAGAATCAATTATATTGCTAGAGGAGAATTCTAGCAAATGAAATTACCTTCTCTTCACAAACAACTTTTTTTTAAATCCAAATCCTTCTGAGGGGGAGTCCATCCAGATTTCTCACAATGGGAACTAGAACATCCAACCCTCACCTCTGTTTTACATTCACTGCCACTAAGCAGTGAGTAGGTCCTGTGAGTAGTGTTTCACTTTGCAGTCTCTCCATGTTCATAGATAATTTTCCAAGGGTGAGGTTTTTTCCAATAAGGAAGGAATGCTCATGCACAAATGGCAGTAGGTTGAAACGTGCATTGAGCCAACCTGGAACTTGTGGTTTAATAATCCCTTAAGACATTAACCTTCTAAGGAAGGGACATTTGCCTTCTGTATGTTGTATAAAACTTAAAAGAGACCAAGGGAGGGATATGAATTCATTATTCATGCATTATTTAGCACTCATTATTCTTTCCCCTTTGCTAAAGTCTGCACAACTGTGTGAACTCACTCCAGTCAAAGGAAGTTCAGTCACTACAGGCAGTAGACCTCAAAGCACACATTGGCTGACCAGTGCTGGTGTCTGGTGTGGGGCAGCTGAATCCCCCCTCCCCAGTAAGCTGGTGGACATACATGTCCAGTGACACAGCTGCCTGTGAGCTGAACTGAAACTGTGCATTAGATGTTGTGTATTGTCAGCAGGTCAGAGAAACAATGTGCTTATGGAAGTTTTATCTCTGCTGCTGCTGCTGAGCTCACTGTAGAGAGGCTATGAAAAAAAACTCACAGGCCATAAAAAGCTGAAAATTATGTTGTATGTAAATGAAAGGTCATTTGCCTCTGTTTGGGATGAAAGTCACAGACACCTGCTATAGCTAAATCTTGGTAGAAATGGTAACTTGTGAATTTTTCATATGCCTATTTCCTGGACTAGTGCATCACTTAATTTATTCTATATGTGATATGAAGAGGTTAAAGAGATGCAGCATAAAGGCATGCAAAAAGCCACAGTCTCTATCTAGATATATTAATAGTTATCTATTAATAGATCATGTTACTTGCAAATATGCTTGATGCTAATATTATTTAGCTAAAATACAAGCAATAAATACTGCTCTCTAAAGCACAGCAAATACATTCCAAGCTTTTCTATGTTTTAATAGATTTCTTGTGTCCTTGATAGACTTAAAGTTAGATAATCTACATATCTGACACAGTTTAAGCAACCAAGGCAAAGGAAAGTGTGGAAAGCTTCTCAGCATTGCTTTGCTGGAATCACAAGAATACTTTTTCAAAATCACAATGCCTTTTCTAAAATTCACTCTCAGTACATTTATATACCCAAATCTTTTTTTCTCATATGTGCAATCTAATACAAAATCTGATTAAAATGAGAAAAACCTATTTAGCAGAGTGGCTAAGCAGTTAAAAATGTCATTCAACAATTTGCCAGGTCACTGTCACAAATATGTTGCTAGGTGACTGTAGATGTTATCAGGCACTAAAATACATGCATTTTCCAGATGTATTCATTAAATAATTTTCTGTTGAGTGATTCTGTGATACAATGAAATTGTATTGGCTGCCTTATTAAGGACCTAAATATTTTAAAATATATAACGTAATCTGAATTATATTGAAAACTTTTATTTGTTGTGTAAGTAGAGGAAAGGGATCCAAATTTGGGAAATTTGACTAAGGGTTTCTAGAGATTCAGCTCCCTAGAAACTGCAATTTTACACTATCCTCTTGGGTTTTATAACTTCTGTGCATACCTAATGCTCACATTCTGCATCTAATTATTCTACAGCTGATCCCTGTTAATTGGCATTTCTATCAGCTAGTGATATGACTCATTAACCCTTTGGAAAGCAAGCCTTTCAAAAGTTAATAACCATAGAGTTTGAAACTTCAGGCTGACTTAATACCCAGTCATAAAAACACATGAACTTCAGGCAGTGTCAGATGTCATTCTGGGAGCTGATTGTCTCAGCCTCACAGAATTCACCCTGCAGGTCCAGACCCCAAGAGCTGGGCTGGTTTTCCAGGTTCCTGGCACTGGCACTGTCATCTCTCTATCAAAGTGAGCCAGAAGAGCTGCCACACTCCTGGCAGTGTGCACTGGTGACACTGGGAATGACTGGGGCACACATTTAGGTTCTGGGTTCGGGTATAAAAACCTGTGTTAAAGGCTTCCTATCTGCAAGCTGACTCCACACTTCAAATAATGGGGGCAATAATTGGATACAGCTTTTATAGTCCAAGTCAGATCTGCAGATTAAATTCTGGCCTCAATATCTACAAATGTACATTGAGTAGATATGAGGCAGGGTTCAAAGAATGTGCTACTGGTTGCATTTTTCCTAGAGCTTTGAACTGTAACATCTGTGTGTGCTCCCTGGTTCAATGTTCATCTGAAATGAGGGAGAGATTACTCAGAGTGGTGTGGCAGGGACTTGCAAGATCACACTTTTCAGCTCAGACCAGCCTGCATCAAAGGTATTTACACATGCATGGATTTAAGTGTAAACTGTCCAGAGAGAATAATGTGCTAATGTTAAATCCAAAATTATCTCCTCTGGCTCAGGGAGTTCCTGGGCCATGAGTGATGGCAGACTGAGTGCTTATTCTGAGAAAATACTACTATTTATCATTTTTCTGCATCTATCATTTTTCAGCAAATTTTTCCCTAGGCATCCACTTTTGGCCACATATCAGAGGTGAAATACTGCACCAGATGGATCTTGACCTGGTCTCTGTGGCCAGTTTTATGTTCTTGGGCCTGTGCAGCACTGGCTCTTTGTGACAGTCTACGTGATTTCCAGCAGCATGGGGAGCTGATGACATTGGTCTCCAGGGGGTAGTAATAGGTACAGAAGGAAAATATCACAGAATAAATCCTTAATCTTTCTGGCAATGCTGAAGGGAGGGCAGCAGTTTGTGAGGTTTATGGTTACTGTAGGTGTTTTTAAGCACAGCCTAAATAGTTGTATGTGTTATGCCTCAGCTAAGTGTCTTTTACCGCATCAGAAAAGAAGTTTAGACAACATAAAATGTTCTTTGTTCTAAAAGAGTGAGATAGCACTTCACAGTCTGTCTGCTGGAGGTTGTGCTGTCAGGCCATTGCTCCAGGGAGAAATGGTATTGGAGGAGATTCTTTGCTCTTCCTCTCAGTTTCACTGGCATCTAAGGAAACAGGAGACAGTGACTGTGAGGTGTGGCTTGGGATATTCAGATTGGACTGTGTGACCTCGTGGCATCCCTTCCAATCAACATTTCTGGAGTCTATAGAAGGCCAACACTCACCTGAATCAGTAACTCAAGGCTTCTGCCCCTTCTACTCTGCTTTTATGAGATCCCACTGCAGTACTGTGAGCAGTTCTGGTGTCCCCAACATGAGAAGGACATGGAAGTGTTGGAATAAATCCAGAGGGGGGTCATGGAGTTGATAAGAGGACTGGAGCATCTCCCCTGTGGAGACAGGCTGACAAAGGTTCAGCCTGGAAAAGAAAAGGTTGTGTGAAGACCTCAGAGCAACTTTCCAGTGTCTAAAGGGGATCTACTGGGAGGCTGGAGAGGGGCTCCTGATCAGGAACTGCAGTGATGGGACACAGAGTAATGGGTGCAAATTGAAAGAGAAGAAATTCAGGTTAGATATTAAATGTGGTTAGACAATGGAATGAATGGGTTGCCCAGGGAGGTTGTGGATGTCCCAGCCCCAGTGTTCAAGGCAGGGTTGGATAAGGCCTTGAGCAGCCTGGTTTAGTGGGAGGTGTCCCAACCCATGGCAGGGGAGCTGGGCACTGGATGGTCTTTAAGGTCCATTTCAAACCCTTATCATTCTATGGGTATCTCCTGTGTCCAGATCTATCTCCAATGACAGGACATGCTTGTCTTTAGGAAACTGAATCCACCCCTGGCTGTCTCTGTGGTGAACAGAAGCAATTTTGCTTTTTCATCTGCAGCACAGAAGGTGTCAGGATATCCTCAATGGCCTGTTCACCTTAAATAATCATTCTCTGCAAGGCTGTGGTTGGTAGCTTTAACTTGCAGAATGCCAGCACCGGGTCAAAAAAACACGCAAGCTCTCCAGTGCACAAATGATGATCTGGGCTAAAGCCCTGCTGTCAGATTGCATTTGTTCAGCAGCTGCAGTTGCCTCACCAGGGCCACAGGTCAGGCTCATGTGCACTGTAGCTCATTCACACGTTGTTTGGGCTTTGCCTCGTTCTTTCCACTATCACTCAAAGCGGGGCGTGGGCAGCGGGCCTGATGGCTTTTCGGGAAAAGCCGCCCTTCAGCAGTTCCCACGGTGGCAGGACAGGGTGACACAGCCTGATCCCACTTCCATGGACACCAAAGGGACCCCAGTGCTGAGAAGCATCTGTCACAAGGCCAAGCACACAAGGAGGAGCCCTAGGGACAGTAAGGTGGTCTCTAAAGTTAAAATTACTTAAATCAATTGTCTCTCAAGTGCAATTGCTGTAGCTTCCTTGTGGTATTTCCCAGAAGCCTGAATGCCCTTGCTTTTCTCAGTACAGACAGTGGAATATCTTAAATAAAATATATTCTGATTGACATTTCTTTTTATGCAATGTCAGAAGTTTCCAGAAAGACATCTGAACTGTGGAAATTTAAGTCAATATTACGTAAATTTAAAATCAATTCTCTATTTTGAATCTGAGCAATCAATTGCCCTGATCTTGGAAAAAAAATTCCAAAGAGAGCTTCCCACAACATGACGTGGAAGAATAGAGGTGTACAGCACATAATGGAGATGGAGGGAATACTGGAGGTAGAGCCAGCCTGTTTCCCTGGAAATCAAACCACCTGAAACTTGGCTGTGCTATCAGAACACTGCAGCCACTGCCAAGGTCCTCTCTGCATATTTAAATTTACACCAACTCTGTGTTGTGACAAAGTGCCAAGCACTGATGGGAACCTTCTGTCTCTAGTAAGAATTTTGGACACATAATAACAACAAAGGATTAATATAGCTTTGCTTGAAAGTAGAATTTAAATGAGGTTATTTAGGAAAAAGCAATCCTATTTCTTTGAAATACTATTTCATTATATGAAAATATAATGAATTCACATTTATCTCGAAAATGCTTTTTTTTTAATTTCACAACTACTATTTAGCATTTTCAGGCTGAATAATATTTTCTAGAATATATTTATCCTGGAATGAGCTTTTGCAGGTTTGAATGAGAGAATTAATCAAGAAATTGACTATGTATGTTTAACAACAAGAAGAAGGAAAACAACAATAATAATAGCGCTAGTGATAATAATATAATAAACCCAACTTCATTCTGAATAAACTCAAAATGTGGAAAAACTTAGTTTTACATTTTGTCTTTTTTTATGACATGTACACAAGATTCTTTGCATCATTTGATGCTGTCTTACAAGCTACTTCAGTATACTGAGATTTACAGGGATCTATTTAGTTTATCCTTGCTTTGAAAATCAGTTTGATTATAGCACATAAGTATTATCAGAGGCACAAAACACTGTAAACTGTTTAACAGAGACAAGAGCAACACAGAAGAAAAAATAAGACTTAAAGCTTTATTAGCAATGAATACTACTTTAACAACACATGCAGATGAGATCACAACAGATTACCCAGCAAAAATTGTGTCTTCTTCTCCATTATTTTTTGTCTTTAAACAGGCACTTGAATGTCAAGGTGATGGTGAGCTCCTCTGCAATAGTCTTGTCTCTGGACCACTCTGTGAGACTGAGGGAGATCTGACAAAACCTGTCCTGGGGGAAAAGACCAGAACATTAAATTTTCCTCTTCTCCTAATAAAATTCCCTAATCACCTTTGAGCAATTATCCCTTTCCATTTGTGCTAAAAGAAAAACAAATGATAATGTAGATTAACTTAAATGGTTAATGACTTTTCAGAGATGTAGAGTGGACAAGGGTTTCCCTGAATTTAGCAGACTGGATCCCGTTGTGCTACAAACACTCTTCTTCATGACCAAGGCCAGTATTTCTCCCTTGAATTCAGCTTTGCTCAGTCTTCCAGAGGGGCTGCACATAACAATGCCTCTGGATTGGCAGCCTGGTACATTTAATATAAACTTTGTTATTGGTAGGTTATTGTAACTGTCACTGAATTTAAAAAATTACATTTTCCTACAGCCCACTAGAGAAGTGTTAAGTCATTAAAATAATGTGTGGTGTGTTGGTTTATTTATTTATAAAGGACATATTAATTGTAGTTTAATGGACCAACAAACTTTGCTGTTTCAAAATAAAAGCACATAATTGTTGAATATGCTTTCTAAAGCTGTTGCACTGGCATCTGCTGTTCAAACTGTTAATACTTCGATATTTTGAAAAGCAAGTTAAATTAACTTTCCAGTGTTAATGTACATTGCACACATACATGGGCACCCCAATTTACTCATTTTGGATGAGGCTATGACTGTATAAACAGAAACATTTCAGAGAAATTCACTGGTTTATCGTCAGCCCAAATCACCAAATAATAAGGAGCTAATATTTTGATTTTTTTTTCACATGAAGCACTGCAGTACAATCCCACTCATTCCAAGATTGGTGCTGAGAGGAGTAAGGCAGGTACATCTTGCAGGATGTACCTCCCTTGCTGTGTGTGGTTCATGGTGCTCCCCAGAAGCCTGCACATTCTTGCTTTTCTTAGAATGGATGTTATCTCTAATAAAGTGCACTCCTACCTAGATCACTGTTAATGCAATGGTGGAAGTTTCCAAAAAGACATTTAAACTGTAGAAATCTGTGGGTGTTGCAATGCTTAAGGACCAAACCTTTCTACTGTGCCACTAACAAAGTGTTTCATTCACTCTGCGCGTAGCTTGTGCTGTTACCAAGGGCCATTTTGTATCACTGAAAATAAACAGAGTAATTCTTATTCATAAAGCCTGTCTTGCTGGCCTCATTCCTAATGACTTTGGACATAATGCAATAAACTTTCGTCACTTCCACTGTGCAGGAGCTGTGCTCTGCAGCATTGCCATCACCTCTGCATCAGGTGAATCTGATTTTCCTGTAGGCTTCACTCACCCACATTTGGTTTTCCCTGGGCCTGATGCAGCCCAAGGCACAAGGCTGGCTTTGGGAGCATGTGTGGTCCCTGTGAAAGGCTGAAAGCAGGACAACAAGGCAAAGTTTGAATTTGAGGGATGCTGATGTGTTGGTTTGGAGCACGGATTGATGAGGAGAAGTAGGCTGTGTTAATGGGAAGGCTACCTGGTGGTCCAAGGTGCACAGGGAGCTGCAAAGTGTGGGATTGGAGGCATTTATTTCACTGTCACACTGATGCTCTGCTAGAGAGAACAAAGTTGGAGCACAAGATGAAGTAACTGGTTTTGGTTTTGCTGTTTTGCTTTTGTGTTTTTCCTTCATTTATCTTGTCTACACATGTCTAAGCCTCAAATTCCAAACCACGACTTAATCCCTTCTCCTCTGGAGCCCTTGGAGGTAGAAAACAAAGTTGTGGTAAATCATATCATTAGACTTTAATAGCCAATATACAGCAAGTAACATTTTTTTCTCCCAAGGGAGTTATTTAATGTTTCATGAAAATACCAATTTGCATAATTCACTTGCAGTATAAAGGTCACCAATAGCCTGTCACTAGGATAACACGGTAATTACTTAAGATAAGTATCTTCCATTGACAAAAGAATGTTAGTTTGTTCAAGAGGACTATTTTAAATTATTGTATTTTAATTATGATATCATTTTTATTCTATTTTTAAGAATGTCAGAACTTCTGCAGCAGAGCTCTCAAAGCTGTGTATCACTTTCTCAAAGGCAGTGGGTGTTAACACCAGGCAGACCAAGTTTCTCTATTAGCTGGTAGATGAATGCCAAAAATATCCATAAATATGAGCAGTCTGAGGGAACCTGAGTGATGGACCGGAAGAGAAGGAGGTGTCTGGGTCAGAGGCACAGCGGTCCCACACTGTGTCCCCTCTAGGATCAGGAAGACCCTGGTGGTCATACTCCATCACCAAAACCTCTTGGGTCACAAATAAAACATTATCCAAATAAGGGCCTTTGTTTTAAAGCTGTGTTCTAAGAGAAAACAGAGTGGTTCTCAGTAAAGCACAACCCAGCCAGGCACTGGACACCTGACCAGCCTTTGCATGACCAAGCCCAGCCAGGATTGGACATCATGGCATTCATGTAGGAGGAGGCAGATCATGGGAATCTCTGCTGGGGCAGTGTGTGGAGCCCAGCACTGATCCTGACAGCTGCACACTGTAGGCTGCTTTGGGCCAGGGGCCACCACCATGCCCAGAATGTTTGCCAGGAATATCCAAAACTGGCATCCAGCTGTGCTGGAGCACCCTGCACTCCCAGGGGAATATGTACAGAACACCTCCAGCAACAGGGACTTCCTACCTGGTGAATCTGTGTAATGCAGGCACACTCACACAGGAGCACTGCTGGCACTGGAGCCAATGGTGGCACTTTGTGTCCCACAGTGCATCCTCCTCCTTCTCTGCAGAGACTCCTATCAGGGCCATCAGCAGGGCTTGTAAAGGTGACTCAGTGTAATGGATTCCTTTTCCCACTCATTATAAAGGATTTCTCTCTTATCCTGTAGGTGCACCATAAGGTTGTCCTTAATACAAGGAAGTGACCCAGAGTGAGTGACACACTGTTTGCAGAGGGACAAACCTACTTATGCAACTCAGCACAATAGACCAAAACCACACTATGTTTCATTTAATGATTACTCCTGCACAAAGCTTTCAAACAATAAGCACTAACATATTTTAAACCTGAGCAAGCTGAACATTTAATTTACTATTCACTTGACACCACTTTAGTTCATTAAAATCTCTGCAACACTGGAGAAGGTGAAGAGGGCAATATGATTAAGATAGCACGATTAGGACAGGGCAGGAGTTCTCTCAGCTGAGGGTTGAGGGAATCTTGTTCTTTCCTTCAAAGACAGCAGTAATGATCCTCCTTGGCTGGGTCAGGATGGAGCTCCAGGCACCAGGTTTCCCTGCCTCTTGGGCACTGCAAGGGGATGCATTGGGGATAAGCCTTGTACTGCACAGAATGACCCCAGCTGTTTACCTGCATGTTCCCAGAGTAGTACTTTAAAGGGATATAATATTGATAACTCAGCTTGCCTCTGCTATGCTTTAGAAGGCATCTAATTGCATTTGTACAAATAATGATATACATGTATATATTTTTTAATGTTAATTGACACTGTGAAATAAAGTAGATGTACCAACTTTATTAATAAAATCCTGGCAGCTATGAAAAGATGAGGGATGCCAGCCTGTGCCACAGCAGCAGCAGTGAGGGCCTGCAGGTGTTAGGGCTGATGTCCTGGTCTGGCCTCAGTCTGACCCCATCCCCAGGGAGGTGTCCAGTGCCCAGGGCTGGGGCAGTTCCTGCTCCCCTCCCAGGGATTTGAGGCACCACACACAGCCAAGAACTGAATGTGCAATTTCTGCAAAATCTGTCTTCTGCTTGCATTTAATCACAGAATTTCTTTTTCCACCTCCTCACAAATCAAGACTCAGGAAAACAGTTTAAGATTCAATGCTGGCTTTAGGCAGATTTCTGGTCAGGGGCTTCTCTGCTCTGCAAGCCCTCCACCCCTGTGGTGAGGCAGGGTGTGACCATTCCAGGTGTAGCTTCCACCCAGCCACTGGAAGCCATCTCATCTGAGATCTGTGGCTGGTCACTTCTGGTTTGAATTCAGGTTCTGTGTGATTTCCCAATGCAGAGCTCTCATTAAAGAGAATTGGAGCACAATAAAAATAGGCTTTAGGGGACCAGCCTGTCCAGTCATTCAGGAGGTTCCTTACAGATTATTTTCTTGATACACAAATGCACATGAATACTAACTACTGGCTTTTTGGTATCCTTCCTAAGAGTAGCCAATGGCAGACATACAGAAGAAAGCTTTCCAGTAACAGACATATGGAAGAGCTTCCCAACAGCAGCATTTCCACACAGTATCCCAGCTTTAAGCTGTCTGAAGTTTAGGCCTCCTTAAACCACAAGTGGCATATTTGTCTTAAAAAAATTAATGTAACACAGCATCTAAAAATAATCCCGTGGAGTCATACATCCTCTTGTTCCTCAGCATTTGAATCACTGCAGCTGACTCCACAGTGTCAAAAAACACATTTTGAGAATGAAAAATATCAAAAAATTTCCTAGAGCGAAATACTTAAAAATAAACACAATCTCTCCTTCTGTAAAGCACATAGCTAAGTCGTGTTGTTTCAGAAAGTGCTGAAGGCTCTGGATGAGGAAGTTGTGGCCACTCTTTGGTGCCCAGAGGCCACACATGGCCAGAGCTGTGAGCAACCCACCAGCTTGCATGCAACTCAGCCTGCATGAAGCTCTTACTCACACTTGTTTTCCCACATGAGCTCAAAACCTGAAAACAATTAAACTGCTAAAAACCTGATTATTCTCCAAAGCTGAGATCTGTGCTAGGAGTCCCATGTGTGCTAGCAGAGGAGCAGTGCACCAGCACAGGGCTCAGAGCAAACACCAGAGGCGCTGCTGGGGGACCAGAGCCATCCCTGCTCTAACGATGCTCCTGCAGCCAAGAAAATTTACTCTAGTGGCAATGAGCCACTAGAGGCAGGGAAATTGTCTTCACGGGTGCTACACAGTCTTTCCCTCTTCAACCAGTATTTTAAAGGAGACACAGAGGAATGACTGGACCCCAAATACTCTGTTGAGGGAATCTACAAATAGGCAAGCCCCTGTTGTTCATATTCTGCTGCTCAGGTGGTTTCTGGTAACCCCTGAAATGACAAGACTCATCTCCAAAATGCTCACACTTTTAAAAAATAACTGTATCCTTCTCTTATATACTACAATTTCATATTCATTTTATTTGGGAGTGTATGAAGGAAAAGAGGTTAAGCCAAGCCCTGGATTTAGGCACGCAATTTTTCTCTGACTATAAAAGGACAAGGCTGAGACACCTTCATTGAGGTGGCTTTGATTCCTCCCGCAGCACGAGCTCTGAAGTGGCTGTGCTCGGTCACCACTCGTGTGACGAACGCTCCGGAACGCCCGGAGCACCGCCCGTCCCCACGGACCGGGGCGCTCCGCTCTGCCGGCCCGGGAAGCGCCGCCCTCAGAGAACGCAGGTCCTGAACCAAACCAGCAGCGACTGCCGAAACAAAACCTGTCTGCAAGGTGCCGGGAAAAGGAGGCAGAGGCCGCATCTCCCCCTGCTCCACCCCTTCACACTAATGATGTGACCTGAAAGCTCATGCCTTAATTAGCCCAGAAATAAATTACACTGGCTCCTCCTGGTGGCTGAGCCCGCCAAGCCCAGCACGCACGGATGGGGATGAGCACTCAAACACAAACCTTCTCGGGGTTTGTGTGCTCTGGTGTGGAACCCAGAGCCCCCCAGCGAACCCTTCAGCCTCTGCCGTGTCCAGCACCAGCACTCGCGACCCCCGCTCTGCCCAGCCCGTCCGGAGGGTTTTGCTGCTGGCGGTCACTGTGTCCCTCAGATCCGCGGGAGATGGGGTTGTGGGGCTATGGGCGATGGGATGTGGGGCCGTGGGGCTGTGGGTAGTGGGCTATGGGGCTGTGGGCTGTGTGCGGTGGATGGTGGGGCAGTGGGTCTATGGGTGATGGGGCTATGGGGCTGTGGGCGGTGGGCTGTGAGGCGGTGGAGCTATGGGCTTTGGGCTATGGGGCAGGGGGGCTGTGGGTGGTGGGCTATGGGCGGTGGGCTGTGGGCTATGGGTGGTGTGTGGTGGGCTATGGGCGGTGCTGCTCCTTCAGGGGCCGCTCCTGGTGTGAGCAGCTGGAACTCAGCCCTGCCCACTGAGCTCCAGAAGGAGAACTGGAATAGCACAGCTGAAAAGCTCGCTGATGCAGGGGGTAACACACACGTTCCAATAATAAAGGGAAGCAGCTGGATTGGGAACTGAGCCAGGTCGTGTTCCCTCAGCCTGCCCCGCATTCATTCTCTGAACGGAACGATTCCTCCCTGCAGCACAGAGGAACCAGCGTCCTCCCCCCGGGGAGGCTCGCCTCAGGAGAGGGTGTGGGCAGGTCAGAGGACACTGTGCACTTCCATGGTAGGATTTGAATAAATATTCTGCATGGAAACAGGCCCAGTGACTGAGCGTGCTGGCAGGCTAGCCTGGAGACCTGGCTGCGTTTGAAGGACTGTGGCTATAATTACTGTCACCATTACTTGCATCAAGAATTACAACCACACGAATTTGGAGCCTCATCACTTTTAGTCAGTGCTTTAAAGCTGCCCCTCACTTATGCACGCCCAGTGGTTTTCTTGACCTATTTTTGGACAGTGAGGAATTATTTGTTTTTATATACAGGCTTCCCACTTAACCATGACAATACAGTAAACAGGAGGCTGGGAGGAACAGCAGTAATACACCTGGCTCTGCACTCTCACCCTGTCTATACAACTCAACAGGGAGCAACCCTGGATGTAATGCTGACTGGTGTTACAGAAATCCATCATACTGAAAATGCTGGTGCCACAAAATACAGAAGGGGGATGAGGATTACCTCAGGCAGTGTATTGTCAGATATTTTGTGTGGAAGAAATTCACACAAGCCAGAACTTTTAAAGGTGTGAGCTACAAGACCACTGCCAGTTCCCTCTTCATCCCTGTCTTTCCTGACAGCTGAAATGTTGAATGGTATCAAAGGAATATCTGGTTCCTAGGAAGAAATCATATAAAAGCCCAGTGGTGCATTTATATTTGCTCCAGGAATAGGATAAGTTATCTGGTTTAGACTTAAACAGGAGGATCTGTGCTCCCCATTTCCCTTGTATGTTCATCTGTAGCTCCAGTGTAAGGGCTATAGAGGCAGATCTTATATACAGCTCACATTTGGGCTTCAGACTCACCCCTCTTCTGTTAAGCTCCAATAAACATCCATTCATGGGCCCCTTTGACCCCCAATGCTTCATCATCCCAAAGGACAGACACAGCTGAGGAGCACAGTGACACAAGGGAAGCCAGAGGATGTCAGAGTTTTCAACAAGTAAAAAAACCAAACAACAACAACCGCAGCAAAAAACCCCAGACAAGGCTCCCCTCTTCCATCAAGAATGAGAAAGAGATCCAGGTGAAGCGGGGAAAAAAAAATAGAAGCATGTATAGATGTCATGACACATCTCCTGTATTTTTCTCAGGTTGGCAATCATCAAAATGCCTAAAAGAAAGAAGGTTTGAAATAATTTGTATATATATTTTAATGGGGTACGTGTAATTTAAACATGCAAATGTGAACAGGCAGTGGGTGGCCCTCAGGAGCTGGATGCATATGTAAAGCACGGTGTCCCATGGATGGTACAGCAGTGAACACCTCTTCAGGTGCAGTATCTCTGTGAGGAACATGAGCGTGGGCAGCCTGGGTTGGACTAAAGCTCTGTCCAGTCTTGCACACGGCCTCTTTTACAGTTTCAAAGCAGATTTCCAGAAGAGCTTGTGAGAACAAGATAATGTGCAGCTTTGCCTTCCTGAACTGAATGTACTGTGGCCCAGCCTCCAGCAATGTGCAGCTCAGGGACTTCCTGAGCCAGAGGTACTGCCTTTACTTTAAGCAGTTGCTCGTGGACACTTGGCTGAGTCTGTTCTCCCACAGCATGAATCCATGGGTGTGCAGCTGTGCCAGCTCACCAAGTAATGCCCCACTGGTGCCACTGTCCTAGATAAGTGACATGTGCTGTATTTTCCCTTTATCTAGGCTATAAAGTCAGTGTGAAATTTGTATAAAATACAGCACAGAAAAAAAAAGTGAGGATTATTTCTATAGGTGGAAAGACTTTGAAGGTGACAGTACTATATTTCTTTAAGACTGACTTTGTGTTTGTTCCTGCAGTGCCCATTATGAGGAGATCATATAGTATGTTGGGAACAGCTCTGTGCTGTAAAATATCTCTTTTTTTCCAAAACATATCTTTATGTAGTTCCCTTCTTCTCCATATTTAAAGCAAATGGTCCTTTTTCATATAATTGTTGTGTGGAGTCAGAGGCAAATATTGATAGATAGTGACAGAGTTTAATTTATTTCTTTGTTGAAGATTGATTTTTCTTGGGTTTCGACAGCACTGGCTGCCTTCCCAGAAATGTTTCTGAATTTATCACTGCTGGGTGCCAAACTGAGATGGAAAAAACAGCTTTTAAATATAAAACCCCTCAAACTAGGGAGACATTTCAGCTTGGTGAAGTTCTGGTCATAACCCTGAGTGCCACAGAGTAAGGACAGCTGAGAGGAATTGAGGCAGTGATTTATTTAATAGTGTCAATGGAGGGAGATCAACCTGAGAGAGGGATGCCCCTGTCTGCCATGGAGTAATTACTTCTCACTCCTAACTTTTGGTTCATGCTGAAGATCATTTCCTTCTCTGTCACAGTTGTGTCTAGGCACTGAGTGAGAGAAACCAGGGTGTAAACTGAGACAGACTTGCCCATCTGCAGTGCTTTGCAGTATTCCAACACTCAGAGCCACTGTGGGAATCCAGCTGCTCAAATCCTTGACGGGCAGAAGTTTCACTTCACATTGCCTGGCAGAGGAAAGCTCCTGGCCCTGCCTTTTGAGTCTTCCTGCTGACCAACCCTGTGAGTTTTAATAGCCCACTGCTGAGGCATGTGAGGGGTGACATTCCTTGGAAGCACACAGGGATGCAGCTGCTGATGTGACCTGTGTAATTATCGACCTCACTGGAGCTGCACTCACTTGTACACAGCTGAGCTCAGCCACGGTGCTCCTCTGGTGAGGTACAGTGCTCTGTCTACTCTTAGTATCATCCTACAACATCAATCAGGAGCCAAGGCAAAGTAAGTTGAATTTTGTACTAAACTGAAAGATTAAATACTTGTATCAACTTCATCAGACTGGACTCAGAGTGAAGATATTTAGGTTTTGTGCCAGGGTCTGTGGTGTGTGGCTCAGGCTGTCAACAGCAGTCCATGTAAGCAGCATTGCAGCTTTCAGCTGGTGAAGTTACCATGGCTTCTCTCTGTGTAAAACCCCTTGTAGCAGCTACTCCTGGTTGGACTCTCTTGGCTGGGCAAGCTCTCAGCACACCCTTCATGAAGAGGTTGCAGCGGAGGGGATGTGGAACAAACAGAACTAGAGACAAGAGGCTGTAGAGCAGTGTCAGGAGAAACACCCTCTCCCATCACAAGAAGATCAAGGCAGTTAACAAAAGGTCTGGGCACCCTGTGAGATCAAACCAAGCTCCACTGCTCAGTCTGTTCAGAGATCCTCCCCTCCCTGCAGCAATGCAGCAGAACCTCTCACTCCCTCTAACGTTAAAACAATGCCTAGTTTAGAAGAAAAGGAACTCTGATTCTTCTGATCGCTGGTTTTCACTACCTCAGGGAAAATGGAATGGCCCTCTCACTTCCCAGGTGGGAAAGTGAAAGCCCCCACACCGAGATCTTCCCCAGTCCTTTCCCTTTGCAGTGAGCTCTCATCCTGGTGAGCCCAGCTTCCTCTGAGACAGGAGAGGCCTTAGTGCTGGCAGGGGAACCTGGTGTCTCCTCTCAGTGAGCAGCATCTCCCAGCTGATTCATTCAGGTTGAAGAGGAGAAACCCTCTTTTTCCCAAGAATCCCACCTCTCTGAAGACTCTTTATAATTAATTCTGCTCCTCTCTGAGCTTGGCAGCAGTGGCTGGTGCTGTGAAGCACAGCAGCCTTCACTGATAAGCCCTGCACTGTGCATATCTTCCTTTCTTTGAATGTTTTCTATCAGGAAAGCACCAATTTGTATTTCCTATAGAAGTTGCTCTCGGCTGCCAGGCTGGATGGGCTTTTCTCTGACAGAAGTGGAGATGAACTGAAATGTTCCTGCTCTACTGCAATGAAGCAGCATGTAACGTAGAAAAAGGACAAAGGGGGACACAGTCACTGGTTCCTCGTTTCCTGCCAAGCAAAGGTGCCATGAAAGAGCCTCCCTTTCCTTTTGCCCTTCCCAGCAGATGGTTCTTCTGAATGAACACAAGAGTGCCACAATGACACATTTTCTCTTGTCCCAGTGCCAGGTTCTACCATTCAATTTTGAGGTTTGACAGCACTCTGTTTTAAAGGAAGCACATTCCTCCTTTAACCTCTGCCCTGGTGATGGGAGCTGCAAATCCTACTGGTCCCTTCAAGGGGAATACAAGACATTCCTCATACTGAAATGACTGGGATGTGTTTTTGTTTTGAACTAACAGTGTGCTGGGTGGATTTCATCACACATGGAAGGGAAAGAAGTCTATAATCCCACATCTTCCATTGTACACAAGCTTAGGTCCTACTGTGGTGCTCTTTGCATCATGATAATACCACATTGAGTAAAGTCTGAGGAGCTCAGGTTGAGTATAGAGAGGTTTCTTTTCCCATCTACCTAAATTCTAAATCACAGGGTAAGATTTCTGCTGTTTAGATAACAAATACATTTTCCTTATAAAAAGCCCCAATGGCTTTCCTATGCACTAGAGCACACCTTTGGGCAGGTTTAAAACTGTACAACATGTCCCAATGCTTCAGAAATTATCTAAAACACAGTATGTACAAGAAAATAGGAATAAAGAGATGGCAACACACTGTAATACCAAAGCACCTTTCAAAAATTGATCATGGGCATAATCTGTAATTTCTCTTATTTCTTAGAATTTAACCTCAGGAATTAGCATTAAGAAGGATAACAATTCCCTAGCTATATCAGAGCAGAACAAGTTCACAAGCAAAAATTCATTAAGGAAAACTCTTTCTTGGTGAACTACAGTGAAAATGACTGGAGGGATTCACACATGTGCCTTTGAGATGCATCAGTTCTCTGAAAAGCTAATACAGAGTTTAGTGTATGCAGATACCCTCCTCAGAAATAGCAAACAGAAATCACATTAAAACCAGGATTTCTCTTTAACTTGTACTGTTCTCTGAGTTCCTCTTGATATATATTTTACCTAAATTTTAAATCTACTAAAGAATTTAGCACCTAACCATGCTGTTTTTGTCAGGGCCATGGGGTAGGGAAGCTCCAGGCAATGTCCTCCTAAAACCTATTTCTAGTGTGGAAAAACAAAGCAAATGGTGCTGATTCACATCTAGGGTCAGTCAGATTGCTGTGGGGGCCCTCATATGATATTTCTGAAGATTCATCTACTTCTCAGCATAGGTTGTTTTGTCACTATTTCATTTCTGTTGAAGACAACCTTCTGGAACAGGCTATATGTGTTCAGAGAATTCCACTCAAGGTGTCATGGTCCATACAGCTGATCTCATCCTATCTGCACACACCTATAGCCCAGAAACTTCTCCTTGGACCAAAGCATCATTTCCATTCACTTCCAGATTCCTTTAGACTAATCAAGTCTTAAAAAGCACTTAAGCTTAACTGATACACTCATCCAGTGTCCATCTCACTTAGAGGAAATTGAGCCGGGGATGTATTCAAGACGTATAAATAAAAATAAATAAAAATAAATTTAAAGTAAAAAGTATCTGGAATCCAGTGTTGTTGACTGGAAAATATTGTATTCATCCTCCAGCTCTTTCTAATTACAAATATGTATTATGAAATATCCATTTATTTAGGCATTGCAGGTCACTTGACAGGGAAGATGAATGATGTCATCAGAATTCCTTTTATTTTTTTTTTTCTGGATGAAGGATGTGGTACTCCTGGCTAATATGCACCCATTGTGCAAGATCCCTTCATAGGGATATGTTGATCTGCACTTAAAAATGGACAAAATCAGCACTGCTATGATTGTTCCTGGTGGAACTCACTTTAATTGGGCTTTTGTTGTGAGAATGGTGAAAAGGGAGACTGAAATTTGAGAATTTGTTCTAACTTGTAGCCATATCTGGAATTTAAATTGAGATCTCCCATATGGAAAACAAAACAAAAGAAAACCTCTAGGACATGGTATTGCCCACTCCATTATGTGGTAGTTAATAATTAAAAACATGCTGCAGTTCCTTTTATGAATTCATAATGTGGAGATGAAGGATTACTGCAAGTTGTAATTCAACATACAGTAATCTTGACTGTATTTCAGTTATTTGCTAGCAAAGCTTAATTTCCTTTCTCAATTTTGACGATACAAAGAAAGAATTAACATCAGATGTTTCCTCTGCACTTGTGCAATTCTGAAGTGCCTTCATTTAAAATAAATTAAAATCACGCACAGTTTGCTAGAGTACCTCTCCAAAGCCCATCCTAGGTGTCACACAACAGAGCTCCTCATTCCTGAGGACAGACCCATGAGTGCCTGCCTGGGGCTGCTGCTGCCCATGGGATGAATGGCATCCCTGCAGGCCTTGGGAACGCACTGTGATCCATCACCAGCTCTAGAAGGGTGGGTGGCCTGTGATTTCCTAAGGTGGCATTATTGTATTTATGTCCCCAGACACTGCAGCTGGCACCTCACCCTGGGTACAGCCAGGAGCTCTTCTCTCAGCTGCTCCTGCAGCAGCTCAAGGCTTGGGAGCAGCTGGCACAGAAACACCTCCTGCCCAGCACCTTCTTAGGAAGGGAGGGAAGGGTGCAGACAAATAAATGGACTCTGGGGTTAGCAGGAGAGTTTTGTTTTCTCAAGTGCATTTTCTGGCTGGCTGTCACAAAAAAGGCACTCCCTAGCTTGAAGGGGTAAAGGAAGAAGCACTGAAGCATCTGGAATGACACAGCTGGACTCTGGTAACTCTGAGGAGATGAATACAGTGTGCCATTGTGTCCCAGCCCCTAGGACAGCACAGCCCATCAGCAGTGCCTTCCTTGCATAGTAATTCCACTTACACACAGGGGAACATGTCACAGGAAACCACAGGCAAAGCCAGCAGGGTTTTGTGGGTTCAAACCAGTGTCCTGGTTTCCACATGTGCACTCCCACCCAGTCTGGGCTGACAGGAGGAATCTCTTGGCTGTGCCCATTTTGCCAGGCACCCTGCAGTGCCCACACCATGTGCTGGACCATGTGTGGACCTGGCTGTGGCACTGAGCTCCTGAGGTCTGTGAGTGACACATGCTGGGCACATCTGTGCTGGTACATGGAACAGTGACAGGAAATGTGCCCAGGGACTGCACCTACATCATTTCTGATGGATGGCCCAAAGCATGGCTTTAGATGTGGCAAGGCAGTCCTCTCCCAACCCCAGAGCCTCTGCTGGACATGTGCTTGAGCTGGACATGTGCTCTTAACCAATACTTCCAAGTCTGTTTCCAAGGATGGTGGGGAGGAAGAGGATAGGATCTGCCTGGTCCTCTCTCTCCTTCTCCCATCTCTCTCTCCAGCTGCCACAGTGAGTGAAGAGTCAGAAATGGCAGATGTCTGTCATTAATAAAGGGCTGGCATGCAGCCCTAACTGCAAAAGGTGGCAGATCATGTGAGGTACCAACAAGGTCTCCCAAGTACTACGTGCAGTTTGTCACAAAAGTTGGCATTTCTGGCTGCAGCCAAGGATTGGTTTCTGAATTTCCATGTCTGCATACAGCTTCCAATACCTTTAATGCAAAACAGCACTGCTCAGTTGTAAAAAGCTGTTATGTGTCTGCTATTTCTTTATATTGCTGCTGGCAAATCTTCTTGTCAAAGAAGCAGTGGATATGAGCATGGTCCTTGCAGATGTTGACCCCAGGCACAGCTGCTTCCTAGCCAGCCAGATGTGGATTTTGCTTTGTAACTCTGAATGTGAAGCATGTAAATAATGGCGTGGTGTATGTGGGACTCATCTCCAGACTACATGGAAGAGCTCCTCTCTGTCAGTAACTTGCACTACAGTTGTCTCACTTCCCACAAAATGCCAGTGACTGGATGTCTCAGGATCAGTTCTCTGCATCACATGCACTGGATCCTTCATGAGCCTTGGTGTTAACAGAGTGAAAACAGGAGTGACTGAACACCAGCCACTGTTCTGTCTGCACACTGCTGTCTGTGGGAGCTCATGCTCTGGCAAAGACCACAGGCAAAGAGGAGCACTGCATCCCCTACAGCTCCATCCACAATCCCCTTGTCTCTGGAGCCCTCTGTTGTAGCTCCTGTTGGGCCATCTGGATATGTGCTATTATCTGAGAACTATCTGAGCACTTACTATGTTGCAAAGTTAATTAATTAGGGGGTTTTTTTAAGTTGGTAAAAGGAAAAGTGCTGTGTAAGTGTTCCTAAGAATTATCACGTATTATAGAACAATGGTTCACAACCTCAGTTTTTTTCCAGGTATTTCTTAGCAGCTTTACCTTCCTATCTTGGTACCACACAAGTTTCAATTACCAGTACCAAGTTCAGTAGACCATGTATCAAATGATAATTCTCAAAACATATGAGAAATAAATTCTAAAGACTAGGAATGTTTTTCCATTATAAAGCTATGTATATTTTAATATGTCATTTGTTATATAACATGTAAGAAATATACATTATCACATATGTATACATCACAAATAGGTGTGTGTGTGTATATGTATGCATGCATAGAGACAATATGATAAATTATTATATGATAAATAGTAATTATTCACAGATGATGCTGTGATACCCCTGAGAAATAAGATGCAGGTCCCTTTAAGTTCATGACGTCTGTGTTTCTGACACTGCCTTCCTATCAATGATTCATAGCAAATATAAGATTATACAGTAAATTATACACATTAAATTAGTTACCATGATAGTTTGCTATCAAAGGCTCTCCTAGATTTAGCTCACTATTATTTCAGGAACTGTGAAGACTTACAGGTACTGCTGAAGGGTTCTCTATCAGCACAGTGACAAGGTGACCTTATAAAGATCCAGTCAGAAACTGGTAAGGAAAGGGTTTTAATTTCCTCTGTCACACTGATACAAATGGCATCTTTTCACAGTACAGTGTACCACATGCAAATACAGGAGAAGTGACAGTGAAGGAAAGGCCAAAATGCTCAGTACCAAATCACATTTACGTCTCAGGGAATTTTGCTGTTTTAATGGCTAAGAAAAAATGCAGCAAGGACATTCTCATTGAGCAAGAATCAATGAAAGGTTTTAAAAAATAAATTAATTCTGGAAATAATGAGTGGTTCTACAGCCATGTAATTAGTTTTTCTTCAGACAGAATGCCGGGCAGCATTCATGTGATTGACAAGGACAATGCTGGTGTGAATGACGTATGGATCTGTATAGGCAGGACTGAAAGATATGAAAAGAAAGGGTTTGTGATGGGTGTGGAGAGTGGCAGCTGTGGGAGCTGTGGGAGAGGGAGGTCAGTGACTAGAAAGTAATGAAAATACCAAATTAAAATAGTGGAACGTAGACTTGTTTGGTGCCCCTGTGTTCAGGGGAGGGAAGCTCTCGCCATGCAAGGGAGTTTCTGTTTTGAATCGAGAGAAATGTTCTGTCTTTTCTCTCCCCTCTATGGCTGCAGGAATAGGGGACTGCAAAACTACTGCTGGCTGGCTAAAAAACACCCTGCAACCAGCCTTGCATGCTCTAGTTTAGGGCAGATGAGTCTTCAGACCACTGGTGGCCTGACAATATAGAGTGACTTGCAGAGCCAAAACTGGTGCTGGCAGACTGGTGATCCTTTGGTGTGATCTGCACCAGGGAGCACAACTGATTTTTGTTCCAGAATTTGGATAATCAGCAATTGCAACAAGAAACATGAGGTGACAGGCACATGAGCTCCTGGGACCACCCACAGAAGTTAGGTCCATAAAGAGTGAGTCATTAAGGCAAATTGTAACAATATCAGTAGCTCAAAATACAGCACTTGGCAAAAATATTATTAGTGTGCCTTACACTGAGACCAACAGATCCAGCACAATGCCATAAATCTTCTCTGAAACTACCCAAAGAATTGCAGTGTTGCTTTTGGCAGTGTGACCACACTGTGACTCCAAAGCTCCACCTGCTGAGCCCACACCTTACAGAGCTTTTCCAGCTGCCACCTTCATCAAATACTGTTTATCTACTTGCAGCTCCTTGGCTTTTTCAATGGGTTTAGCAAAATCAGGACGGTCTTTTTAAAATGACGTTGCTAATACATTTTAACTACACGCTGACAAAGATTTAGTATTATTATAAAACCTGAAACCCATCTTCAGTGTAGCAAAGTGAGGATGAAGGCATTACTTTTGGAAAGGACATCAGCTTCATTTCCAATTTTATGTCAAAAATACATCTGTAGATAGAGTTTATGTCATAGCTGATTGCAGGCACATTTAGATGTCAAACTGCTCATTTGCCAGACAAAAAAATGGGCATCTAAGTATAATAAAATGTGCCTGCAATTATATGTGCCAGCAAAAATGACACCTGTAGATGTTGGCAAGTGCAAACATCTAAGAACACTTGAAATCATTTCCAAGCATGTGAAGTTTGAAAAAAGTAGGACATGAATATCTACTGTGAGCACAATGAAAATCCTGCTTCTGCCCCTAGAGAAATATCCACTCAGTAATCTTGAATCCTTCTGAATTTACATTTCTGGATCTTAAAGTCTTTTAAGCCTTAAACAAGATAAATAAAATAATAACGAAATAAAATCTTAATTTAGAATTTTTAATAAAATCTAATCTTAGAATCCTACTCTGTGTTACTTTCCAACACTGCTGTTATTGTTTGCTCTTTTCATTTTGTTTTTTTCTTCCTTTCCTCTCTCTCTCTCTCTCTCACATGGTAAACACTGCCTGCCTGATTCCTCCTGTCACTATTGGTGGTTAGCTTTTTGTGAGTGCACTTTAACCCTTAGTGCCAATGAATCCCTCACCTTGGACCTCTATGTCAAGAGCCTGTGACCACAAGGAGTCTCAGTGAGGCCTCTGCTAACACTCCTTTTTCTGTGGAGCTACCATGAGTCATGGATGGGTCAGCAAGTTAGGATGTAAAATAATTTAAAATGAGGGTGACAATTAAAAATCAGAAAGTGATCAAGTGGATCACAAAAATAACTCTCTTGCAGCTGAGAGCCAGGCACTAGCCCACCATTCCCCTCAAGGGTCATGGGGAGCTGCCCAGGGCACACTGTTCACTGTGCACTGTGAGCACTTTCTTCCAGTAAAGGAAGCCTGGACATGGCTCATTTTGAAAATGTAACCCACTGGCGCCACTGTGGCGGGGCCAGAGCATTGACAAGGCTGACATGAGGCACTATTTTTGCAGAAGAATTACCTATTCCTTAAAGCATGACAAAACCCTGCCAGCTCAAAGACTGTGTCCATATTCAGAAAGATTAGCAAAGCAACCCTTTCCTGACCACCATAGGAACCACCAAACTTCAGATGATTCCAGGGGATTTTTTTTTTTTTAGCATCAGTAATGTATAGTGTAGCAGCTGTCAGTATGATCTGCTGAGGCTCTCCACTCTTTCAGTTTAGCTGTCAGCTTCTCAGGGAAGGGAGGGTGAGACAAGACTCTTCAGAGGCTCCACCTGGGCCTCTTTAAGGCTTCTGGAGGACTCTCACAGCCTGTGTTCTTGGGTGAGTGCCCACGGAGGACACAGGAGAAGGCAGCAGTCCATGAGCCCTTTGCTGCCCACGACTCTGACCCTGCCCCAGCAGCACCATGTGCCCCTGCTTAACACTGGGGATGAGGGGCTCCCTCCACAAGGTCACCCCTGGCAGACTCCAGCAGGGGCTGCCAGACACAGAGCAAGTTCTCACTCGCCATTCCTGTTGTCTGTAATGCTGCCACGGCAAATCATGGAACAAAAGGACATGCTCCCCCATCTCCGTTTTGGTAAAACTGTCTCTTCCCCAACAACCATAAAAAGGAGCAGCTGGGAGAGACAAAACATGTTGTGTCTTTATTGTATTTCCTTAAACAACTTCAAAGTTTTCCCAATTACACAGTAACTACAACTATTAATATTGCATTCCTGAGTGTGTTCCTCAGTGTGTCTCAGCCATGTTCCTGAGAGGCATTAGATGACATTACTCTTCTGGGGCAGTGTTGTCACTCTCCAAAGCTCTTTGATCCATCACCATGCATGGCCTGTGTACTGATAATTTAGTAAGAGAGTCTGATACTTAATAATTCAATTTTGGAACTTCCCCTTTGTGTGTGATGTGCCTTTTGTGTGCTGATATGAAATGGCACCATTTCAAAATAAAATTGTGCTCTTGTTATTTCGGATACTGCAGATAAGTGGAAGCGCTATTGCCTGTTTATAGCTTTATTCTCTGTACTTAATGTGTTACTTCTGGGTTGGTAGTTCAGAGATCGATGTTCCCTGATGAAACCTGGGGAAGTTGCTAGAGAAGAAGCAGTAGCTTTTTGTACTGCCATCAATTAGTGACCCTTTTCCCTGACCTTTTGCATCCAATTTATAGAGCAAAAGGTAAGGGAAGCTGCCAGGTCTGTTTGGGGCCATGCCTTTTCATTGTGATGACCAGAGTGGGACTGATATTTTTCTCCAACTTGTCTATTGACATGGAGGAGATTTTCAAAACTAAGAAATTAAACTGAAGCAAAATTGCTTCCAGGAATACCATTTTCTGACTAACCTATTAGTTGGCTTTTAAACTATGAAATCAAAAGGTGAGGTGGACTGTGTATTGCTGCCAGACCAACAGGCTATCAAATAACCCCTCTGAAAAGCTTTCCTCTGTTATGGGAAAAGGAGAACAAGGAAGCTGGAGAAGGGTCTGGAACACAAGTCATATGAGGAACAGCTGAGGGAGCTGGGGGTGTTCAGCCTGAACAAAAGGAGGCTCAGGGGTGACCTTCTCACTCTCTACAGCTGCCTGAAAGGAGGCTGTATGCAGGTCAGTCTCTTCTCCCTGACAATCAGCAACACGAGGAGGAGGGCATGGCCACTAGCTGTGCCCATTGAGGTTTGGGCTGGACATTAGGAGGAATTTGTTCACAGAAAGGGTGATTAGACTTTGGGATGGGCTGCTCAGGGATGTGGTGGAGTCACTGTCCCTGAAGGTGTTTAAGGGAAGACTGGATGTGACCCTCAGTGCAGTGGTGTGGTTGGTATGGTGATGTTGGATCACATGTTTGTCTCAGAGGTCTTTTCCAACCTGATTCTGTGATTCTGTAATGCCACATCTAGTCATATACAAATTCCTGCATATGTTCTGCAGAAGCATTTCTTACAGAAGAATCCTTGGCTGGCTCCATGAGCCTTGTCCATTCTTGTGCCTGTTTTTGCAAGTTCCTCTCTGGCTGATTGGCACAGCACATGGTCTGAGCCTTGCTGGTGCCATTAGTTACTCTTGTATAATGTACAAGAATAATTTTTTGTTGTTTAATTTCAAATTGATATGAATTACAGTCTACTAGAATGGTGTTTTAAACATGAAATGGAGAATAAGGTTACATGCCAGAAATTTATCACAAATACAAGTGAGAATGTCTGAGTGTAGAAAACCAGCTGGGATAAGGAATTGTCTGGTCCAAAAGAAACATAACTTGACATGGTTTTACTTCTCCTGACTTCTGAAAACAAGAGCATACAATACCTAGAACTGTACCCAAATTTTGTCTTGGAACTTGTTCTGTTGAAAACTCTCCAAGAAAGTACCAATACACAGGCAGTGTGAGAGCAGGGATGCCAGGCCTGCTCCTGGATAATCTGAATGTTAGGATCAGTTTCATGGGGGTGCACAGGGCATGTCTGCATGTGAGTTTGGAGTCCCTGCAATGGGCACATGGGCCTCAGGGGCTGACACCTAAAAGTGCCATGCTGGGGAAGGCTGGGTCTGCTGATCTCAGCTGCTGAGCAGCCTGAGTGTCCCAGGCCACCTCGTGGAAGGATCCTTCCAGAAACTGGGGAAATGTGAGGATATACTTAGAGAAAAGCTCCTTGTGATCCATAAAATTATGTATTTGCAGGCAAAAACAATATAAATAAAGTGTGAATCAAATCACACTGCTCAAGAATGCTTCAGGAAGGCAGACTGAAGTGGTCATACCAAAATGTTTAGGAAGCTGCAGCCCCACTGTGAGACTTGAGACAGGAATGGCTCCAACAGCACATTTATGATCCAACAGTGCTCATACAGTCATTACTGAGGTTAATTGCTGGAAAGGATTAACAACCGTCTGGCTGAGAAAATGAATTCTTACTTTTCAAATACCTTACAAATTTCCACTGCTCTGGACAGCTGTTTGGAGCTATTTGGCAAAACCAGGAGCACAGTTAAACAAAGGAAATGTAAAAGGAGTTATGCATTTAAATTTCTAGTACTTCAGCAAAATGTGTAATCATAGATTAACACATAACTAAATTCTCTCAAGTGAAAAATGTCTCTGTCTTGTGTGGAGAGGAAAAAAAAACAAAACCCAAACCAGTGTGGAAGCCAAGGGAATTCCTAATTTTTAATCTAATTTGCCTGCCAAAGTGTATCAAGTAATTTGTAATTTATTTAAAACTGATGTGCATGCCAGTTTACTAATACTGTCAAGTGGAAAACAGGGATAGACACGCAGACTGCAGGATGTGCCTACATTCAGGTAGTTTAGATATCTGTATCTCTTGTTTGCTGAAGAGAACAAAAAAACCCTAGAGCACAAGGTACAGTCAAGTTCATAAACTGCTCCAGAATTCACTCATGCTTTGTCTTTATCTGAAAGGATTTACAATCAAGTATGAGACAAGTCACTGCAAGTTACTATGAAAAAAAAATAATGAAAAAAAATAAAGAGGGAAGTAAGAGTGTGTATTTGGGGTTAGGAATTCATCAGCCTGATGGAGATGAAGCTGCTGCAGCCCCATAACCTCAGGCCCAGCTGAAAGGAAGATTGAGTGTGCACCTGCAGTGGGCACACACACTCCCAGTCCAGATATTCCTGTGCATGTGTCCATCTGCACAGACCCTAGACTTGGATCATTCTGGCCCCTTGGAGGCTCTGCTCTTCCAGTTGCACTCACACATATAGAGAATGGTTTGGGTTGGAAGGGACCTCAAAGATCATCTCGTTCCAATCCCTGGCCATGGGTAGAGACACCTTCCACTAGACCAGGTTGTTCCAAGCCCCATCCAACCTGGCCTTGAACACTGCCAGGGATGGGGGCATCCAGCCTTTCTGGATGATCTGTTTTGGGGGCTCATTGCCCTCACAGTGAGGAATTTCTTCCTAATCTATAACCTAAATGTCCCCTTTTTCAGTTTGTGCCCATTACTCCTTGTCCTATCACTCACTGACAGAGTCCCTCTCTGGCTTTGCTGTAGGCCCCCTTCAGACACTGTAAATTTGCTGAGAGGTTTCCACACAGCTTTCTCTGAACAGCCCCAAGTTTCTCAGCCTGTTGAGTATGTCTGTATTCATGTATATGTACACTGATACACAGTGTGCATGCACCATGGCCCCTCCAGTTCCTGGCACCCCAGAAACACGGCCACCATGGATCTCTGCCTCTTTTCATGTGGCAGGCACTTGGCTTTCATACTCACAGGAGCAGAACAGAAAGCCCCCTCAATCTGGAAAATGGTCAGGAATGGAGCTTAGTAAAAAGGGCAGGCAGTAGTGATGGGATGTGCAGGGCATGATCAGGTATTTGTACTGACCATGGTGTGTTACTAGTCTCTTTTATCCCCTTTTCTCTCCATTTCCCCACAATTTCCCTTCCCTTATCTACATTAATCCTTTGCCCTTCACAGCTTTAATCCTTCCTCTAAACATCCTATATGTCTTCCAAGACATTCTCTGAGACATGACATTCTTCTGTAAAGACACTGAGGTGCTGAATTGTTTCCAGAGAAGGACTATTGGAGCACAGGTTACATGAAGAACAGCTGAGGGAACTGGGGTTTAGCCTGGAGAGCAGGAGGCTCTGTGGGGGGACCTTATTGCTCTCCACAACTCCCTGAAAGGAGGCTGCAACCAGGTGGGGCTCAGCCTCTTATCCTAGGAAACAAATAAAAGGATAACAGGACACAGCCTCAGTCTGCACCAGAGGAAGTTCAGGTTGGACATTAGGAAGAATTTCTTCAGAGAAAGGATGATCAGATAGTAAAACAGGCTGCACCGGGTGGTGGTGGAGTCACTGTCCCTGGAAGTGTTTAAGGAAAAACTGAAGCATGTGGCAAAGTGGCATTTAGTTGACATGGTGGTGTTTGGACTCAATGACCTCAGAGGTGTTTTCCAAACTGATTCTGTGATTCCGTGATTCTTGCAGAATCCCAGGATGTTCTTCGAGGTATCCCATTGGTTACCCAGAGCTGCTCCTGGGACTCATCTGGCGGGTGCCTCTCCTGGCCCACAGCACTGACTGCCAGCTATGATAGCCTGGGGAGGAAGCCCTTCGCTGGCCCCTTGGCCCCGGTAAGGCTTTCGGGGTCCCTTCCCCCATCCTTATTCTCTGCTCCTTCGCGCTAATGGAGATCAGCCTTTACTCATCGGTCAGCACGGTGAGGGTGTATTTTGCCTCCTCGGCCCTTCGGGCCACAAGCCACGTCTGGGAGCCATTGCTAGAACCCTGCTCGCGGTCAGGTGCTTCTCTGGCAAGACCCAGACCCAACTCCAAGCGCCTGCCTCCCTCCCGTCTTCCCGGTCTCCCTCCCTGACTCTGACTCTGACTCCCTCTCTCTTCCTCCCTCCGTCTCCGCCCTCCCGGGCCGGACGCGCGGAGCTCTCGCGAGAGCTCCGGCCCCGCTCCCTTTCCGGCGCGTGGCGCGGCGGTGGCGGTGGCCATGGCGCTCTACAACTTCAAGAAGATCACGGTGGTTCCGTCTGCCAAGGTACGGCCGCGCTCCCCCGGTCCTGCCCCGGCCGCTGCCCTCAGTGCCCTCCGCACCGGGCTGTCCCTCCTGGCCCTCCCGATCGGCGGCTTGCGCGGACCGCGCTGCCCTCCTGCCCCTTCCGCGGTGCCGGCGTGGTGCTAGCCTTCGCCTCCTCCCCCTCCCGCGGGAGCCGTGGACTCGCCCTGGGCTGGCGCTGCTGTGCCCGGCGGCCCGTACCATGTGCAGAGTCGGGGGGTCCTGTCAGAGAGGATCCTGAGGCCGCGCTTCTCCCTGCGGGGGTGTCGAGGGTGCCCCTAAAAAATCCCTCCTATTTTCCAAATCTGTGTCATACCGAAACTCATCGCAGCATCTTGCTTCAAAACAAAGCCCTCTGCCAGTCGGAGGGTTTTTAATTAAGGGTGAGGGGAACTCCCCGCAGGGCTCGGACTGGCTGGGGCGGCTGGGCCGGGGGCAGCGCATTGAAATAGAAACGGGGCAGGGACTGTGCGAACTGCTCATTCCTGCCGGCCCTAGAACATACCTGTCAAACCGTGGGTGCACTTAACTCGTCAGCATGCTCCTCCACCGAATGAAAATTGCTGCCTGTACAAGAACTTGACATTTTGTGTAATTAATCATGTTTCCTTGATTGCAGGACTTCATAGATTTGACATTGTCAAAGACTCAGCGAAAGACCCCAACTGTCATCCATAAACATTATCAAATCCATCGGATTCGACATTTTTATATGCGAAAAGTAAAATATACACAACAAAATTACCATGACAGACTCACTCAGATCTTAACAGATTTCCCAAAATTAGATGTAAGTGTTTTCTTATTTGCTGATTTCTCTGTGTAGATAATTTGGCTGATTTCAAGTAGATTTTACTGTGAGTAGTAGGCAAAACCTGTACTGTAAAAGTAGTATGTTCCTGTGAGGAACATAAGTTTTAGTTGTGCCCATGGATGTCATTAAAGGCTGGATTTTATAAGCTTTTAGCTGCTTAGATATGTTTGCCAGAAGTTGCATTTAAATAAAGACAAAATGTGGGGGTTTTTATGTATGTTTTGTCTTCCTATTTCTTCTTAGTGTGTGCATATGGAAACTGCTTCTGGTTAGTCTTCCCTAGGAAATACCAGGAAATACAATACATCATATTGCTTTCCATCTTCAGGAGTTAATTTGGCAACATAAAAGTCCTTGGCTCCATAAAGGGTTGCATTAGAAACAAAGTATTAACTTCAACAACTGCAGCTGGATCCATGTGGCCAGTGAGACTTTTTTATGGGCAGTTTTCTGCTCAGACTGAAATTATTCACCTATTAAATTGTTTTTTGTAATAATTTCCTATCCAGTGAGTGTTGCTCCAGAGTTCCCAGAAATATCTTTTGGTTTTTTTTTTAACATGACATGATGAAATTTCTTCAGGTAAATATATAACTAGCTGAAATACTCTACTTAAAAGATTTGTACCAGAGATGCCACTTCCTTGAAAAAGTAAGGATTTATTTGGGCATTAAAAACCCCCTTTTTATCCAGTCTTGTATAGAATTTAATGCAGCACACACAAAAAAAAAAAAAAGAAAGAAAAAAAGGAATTAATAGTACTACTGTGTTTCTGCTATATTATGAAATTCCTTTAGAGACTATTTCTGTTGGTTTCTTGCTTTTTTTTTGAAAAAAAGAGACTTTGAAATTGTAATATGAACATTGAATTTTAGAAAGCAAAAGATCAAATGGAAACTCTGTATTAGTAAGTCAGAGATGTGTTTGCAGAAGAAATTCAGAGCAATTAAGATTAATGCATTTAATGACCGAGCAGATTATTTTTCTTACGTTAGATAGTAATGGAGATCATTTGGCTTTTAGTGTCATTTGTGTTGCTGTATTGGAGAAAAACAACAAGAACTTACACTGTGTGTGAGAAACAGTCATCTTAGGGTAAGAAAATACGAGACTTAACCTAATGCTTTTGTTTCAGGACATCCATCCTTTTTACGCGGATCTGATGAACGTTCTGTACGACAAAGATCACTACAAGCTGGCTTTGGGGCAGATCAATATCGCCAAGAATCTGATTGACAAGTAAGGGCTGCTGCTGTCTCTGGTTGTGCCCGTGCCTGGGGGTTGTTGCTGAGCTCTGCTTTCTGTGCCCGCAGTGTTGCCAAGGACTACGTGCGCCTGATGAAGTACGGGGACTCCCTGTACCGCTGCAAGCAGCTCAAGCGTGCCGCCCTGGGCCGCATGTGCACCATCATCAAGAGGCAGAAACAGAGCCTGGAGTATTTGGAGCAAGGTGGGTGTCACATGTGGGCTAAAAAAGGCACGTGAACTGGATATAAAGTTTGTTAAGCTTAGTGGCAGTTACAAGAATGCATTTAGTACAGGTTACGCATCCAGGAAACGCAGGAACGGTTATAAAATCCCCAAATACTTAGTGTTTATTTTCCAACAAAATGGTTTTCTCTTTGAGTATTTATTAAATTTTATGGTATTACCAACAGTGATAAAACTTTTTTCTTTGTTTAAAAGTCACAGGCATGCTTTTACCTGCCATTCTTTTCACTAACGTATACGTGAAAAATGTTGCCTAAGATTTTGCAGACATTACTCCTTACTTTGGACCTATTAGTCCTTCAGGTTACATTGTATGATTTGGTGAAGTCATTCTAGCTGTAAAACAGTGGTCTTCATTTCTTAAATACGAACTTTTTTTTTGGACTTGTGGAGTCTGCAAACTATTACACACATTTATAAACTGTCACATTGTATCAGAAATATTACTAATTGTTATGTAAACCATTCAGCATATGTATTGTTACTCCATCTCAATAAAACTTAAATTATCACAGATACTTAACCAATCTTTTTCACATTTCAGTGCGCCAGCATTTGTCTCGTTTGCCAACCATTGATCCCAATACACGAACTCTTCTGCTGTGTGGCTACCCAAATGTTGGGAAATCCAGCTTTATAAATAAGGTATGTGAGTGGTATTTCTATAAATAATATTGAGATACAATTTAATTAAAATAAGGTAACTTCTAAACATTTGATATAGTTGTGGCAGTGTCTGATGTGAGCAGTAGCAAGTTCAAGTGTGTGAGTAGAGGTTGAATGAAATTCCTGGAGGAATAAATGGGAAATTATGATAGATTTCACTCTTTAAAATCCTTATCTTTTCCAAAATAGCATCCCATTAGCATATTTTGTGATAGACAAATAATTGCAGAGAATAATCAATTTTTAGCTTTATTTTTCCCCCTGTAGCAAAGGAACTGTATGATAATTAGGATATACTGCTTGCAACTTCAGGAAATTTTAAATAAATGTGTGTGACTAAATCTTGTTTTAATTTAAGGTTACAAGAGCAGATGTAGAAGTGCAGCCTTATGCCTTTACCACGAAATCTCTCTTTGTGGGACATATGGATTATAAGTATCTACGCTGGCAGGTAAGAGCTGTCACCATTTTGCATTTTCTTGAAAGAGTGAGCTGGTTGTAGCCTGATTTGCCTTTTTGCCATGGGAGTTGCATTTTTGTGTCTCGATGAGACATGCTGTGTCTGACAGCTGCTCTGCAAGGTGCAGTGTGCCAAGTAAGGGCAGCAGTCAAAACCACTTCTAAAAATGCACATGCATGGGTCTGTTTTCAGTTGGAGGGAAGATGGGAAATGGAATTATTGCCTAAAGCCAGATCACTTTGATCATTCTCACATTCTGGGCCAGGTTGGAGCAGAATTTTCCCTTTCTCTGCAATACTTGGAGTGTTGGTTATGAAACCTCATTTTGTCTCCCATTTCTGCATTTTCACATTCTCAGTTTGGCAGAGCTCACAGTCCTGTTTGTGACTGAAAGGACAAACTGTAGCTATCTTAAAAAAAACAGTATCGATGATCAAACACATGTTCTGCAGTAGCTGATCAGTAACTCCTGGCTTAATTACATTAATTTTAGGTAGTAGACACTCCTGGTATTTTGGATCACCCCCTGGAGGACAGGAACACCATTGAGATGCAGGCCATCACTGCCCTGGCACATCTGCGTGCTGCTGTGCTCTACGTGATGGATGTGTCTGAGCAGTGTGGCCATAGCCTGGAGGAGCAGGTGGAGCTCTTCAAAAATATTAAGCCATTGTTTGCTAATAAGGTGAGTTTAGTTCACATTATTAACAAGCCCCAGGGGTTTATAGCATGGTAACTTGAATTAAGATTTTTTTTTGTCTTTTTATCAGCCACTTATAATCGTTGCAAACAAATGTGATGTGAAGAGGATTTCAGAACTTCCTGAAGAGAGTCAGGTTAGGATACTTCTCTCACCTCTTTGTCTTCTGATGTTTACAAAAATACTGTGTGCGTGTTGTGGGTGGTAATAATTTTTATTGGGCAAAAACTTATACATGATCATTTCTTTATTGAACTGCTCTATGGGACAATGGAAGGTAGCTTTGCAGGTCTCAACCTATCTTTCTTTAGTACTATCAGTGTAGTCCTTGCCTGTCTATTGTAAATGCCACACAGAAAGCAGGTTCATAATGGCTTCAGAAGTCTCTGATGGTGTGAGAGCTTTCAATTACTGCTGTGATTGGAAGTTAGACAGTACCTTCACTCAATAATCCTTTCAGTGACAGTTAGACCTCTAGATTGAGATGTGTCACTGAACAGTTGCAATAAAAGGTCCTGCAGGCTTAATTCAATTGTATCTACAGGTTAAAGCACATAGAATTTGTGTTTCTCTCACTCTTTTTTTTTTCCCTTATGGGTCATTTTTAGGTTTCTTCTAGAAAGTGGTTATTTGCTTATAAAAGAAGAAACAGATCAAATAGAACTATAATTGTAAACTTTCCTTCATCTTTTTAGAAACGCCTTCTAATAAAATAGTAATGCATTGTGTATATTCATATTGGATTAAGATTTCTGGTCTTAATGGATTGGTATATTAAAATGCACAGAGTGTCATTATTTGGGATAATTTTTCAATTTTAGAAAATATTTGAAGCTTTTGAAGCAGAAGGATTTTCTGTAATAGAGACAAGTACGCTAACTGAAGAAGGTGTAATCCAAGTTAAAACAGAGGTAGGTGTGTTTTCTTAGTTCCATCCCAAATGAACAGCTAACATTTTGCTTCACTTGTATTAGTTTAATCTCAGTTATACTGCATTATAGTGATAAGTTTCAAAAACGTTTTCCTTGTTGCACCTCAATGAGCTTGGGTGAAAATGGAAAATAATGTCATAATATTTTTGGTTTTAAATTGTCATTTTTTTAATGAGTCCTGTTAAAGATGCATATCTGCATATGCATCTTCTCATTATGCTTTTGATATAAAATAATTTTATGCTTTCTTGAGAGTTAGAGGTATGAAACAAAAAGAGAATAAGGTGTGAAGCCAGGTATTTGGGATTGAGTGCCTGCAGTGTCATTGGCTGTATCTTTGTTCCTCACATTGCTGTGTGTGCTTTCAGGCCTGTGACAGGCTGTTGGCCCATCGTGTTGATACTAAAATGAAAGGAAACAAAGTGAATGAAGTGCTGAATAGATTACACCTGGCCATGCCAACCAAAAGAGATAACAAGGTAGGCTGCGTGTTTATACTATCTAATGTATTTCCCAGTACTCCTTAAGCAGGATAAAAATTTTGTCATTGTTAATCTGTGAACAGATTAATATGATGAAGTTTTCTAATTTATTATCTGTACGTGCCTTTCCTGGTGGGACCTTGGGATTTAGTATTCTGCAGAAATACATTACAGTGCAGCTGGTGATTTATAGCAGTGTAAAAAAATTGATAGGAACTTCTTTTCCCTTTTTTTATTGGGGTGGATTTGTTCCAGGAGCGACTGCCTTTTATACCTGAAGGAGTAGTAGCTCGTAAGAAACGCATGGAGGTAGACACTCCCAAGAGGAAATTGGTAAGTGACATCTCTAAATCAGGAAATCAGTAGCTGGATTTTAAATTTGTTGTGTTAGTCCATAGCTTCTAAATTAGATGGTGTCTAAAGCCATGTATGTCTTTGCAGGAGAGAGATATTGAACTTGAAATGGGAGATGATTATATTTTGGATCTGCAGAGTAAGTATTAAATAAGAATTGGTATTACCATTACTATTATTAAACAGTAAAGTGTGGCTATTTCAGCCTTAAGGAGGAATACCTAAACCTGACTCCTTTCAACTAATTGCCAGTGCCACCATTTCATTGCATGCTGTCCTTCTGTTCCAGAGCTGGTGATCTTTACTGTTGTGTTTTGTGATGTCACTCAGTTGTTTCCCATTTTTGAGTCATAGACATGAAACAGCTGGTCTGATGATTCAAGTGATTTTTTCTTTCCATTCTGTATTGTAGTACTTCATTAATTTCTGATGTTCTCTATGTTAAGAAAGTGTCGATATGAGAGAGAAGAGCTTATATTGTGTTTCAGCTGGGTATTTGTTGCCTGGCACATCTTGGAGCAGTGGGTCATGCCCTAACTGAACAATCTTTGGCAGTGGGATGGAAATCAGAAATGGTGATTATAGTAGAGGTGCTGCCAAATTCTTGGGGATAGGACTCTGCTTTTGTGTGTTGCTTTTGTCATGGAACATTCCTTGACATTAAGTTTTGTCTCTTTATCAACTTTTGTTGTATTTTTAAGAATACTGGGACTTAATGAATTCATCTGAGAAATACGACAAGATTCCAGAGATATGGGAAGGCCATAATATACTTGACTACATTGATCCCGATATCATGAGAGTGAGTTTTCCAGTTTTTGCTTTACACTTTTCTTTCCTCTTTACCTCTTACTTGTTTAATGTCAGTTACTATTTGTTGATTAAAAACAGTGTATCATGAGAACCTGTTCTTTTTTTGCATTGTCTATACTTGTTGTGGGAAAAGATAATAATTTTTGAATGATCAAGGACAGAATTTCAGAGGAATAGAAAATTGTTTCACTGTGTCAGAATGATGATCTTAGCTGTTCCATTCTAAAATACGAGGTTTGCATTAGAAGTTACATTTCTTCATTCTATGACCACAGCTACAGGAATGTAGCTATCAAGCTTTATGTATTTTTAGTATGAAAATCATCAATCAGATTTATGTCTATGGAGGATATGGAAGAATACTCAATTTGTAACATTATTATTTAATAACAATCACTGTTAGGATTTCCTGATGGTTGTTAAGGAGAAGTGTTGAGTGCAGCCCACGGAGCCTGCCAGTTATGCAGTTGGGTTCCTGTGAATTGCTGGTGTTCTGGACTCATGCTGAATGTCAGAATAGAAGGGTTTTCAGTCTGTTGAACAGAAATGGCACAGCAATCACAGCTCACAGGACAGTTCAGCTGCTTTCACACCCCGGGCAGCTTTGGGCAGCCACACAGATTTAGACAATGTGCAGTGATGGAGTTAGTGTGCACAGCAGTGTGTCCGTGGGTCACAGTAACTTGTATCACCAGCTCCATCAGGCGTGGCTCAGTGTGGTTATCAGGTAATGTAGTTCCTTCTTTGAAGGGCCTAAATGCTGTCATGGCCCAGGACCATGTACTAATGTAATGCTGAGGATCATAAGTCAGGGATCTGATCTCCATTTTACCTCTTCAAAACCTAAGAAACTGGAAGAATTGGAGAAAGAGGAGGAGCTGAGAGAAGCTGCTGGAGAATATGACAGTGAACCAGAAAGTGAAGATGAAGAAATGATGGAAATCAGACGATTGGCGAGAAAGATCCGAGAAAAGAAGAAACTGAAAATCCTGCAGTCGAAGGAAAAAGACGTTCATGGCCCAAGGATGCCTAGAACAGCCAAAAAGGTGAGTGTAGAACATGTTCTGTAAAAAATCTTGCTGCTATGTAACAACATCATGAAAGCATGTATCACTGTTGGGTAGTGGAACTGATGTCTTTTGCTCAGACTTGGCTCTTCCACTGCTTGCTTCCTTCTGTTCTCCCAGGAGTTCTGGTCATTGCTTAGCTGAGAGGGATGGTAGCCCTTCTTTTCTTGTGTATCACATAAGTGCATCTTGTGTAAAACTCCATATATATTGTATAAAAGGTTCTTAATAATGTAATTCAGTTTGTTTAACTGGGTTATTTCATTGTATATTATCTAAATAATTATAATTATATTATAAATAATTATAAGAATTAGATAATTACTTAAATTATTATTAGATATTACTAATTAATATTAGATAATTAATATCTAATTAATATTAGATAATTACTTAAAATTATAATCAGGTAGAATTTATTATGGATTCTAGAAAAGGTGATGTGTCTTTTTGGTAGCCAGGTATCACTCTTTCTGATGGCAGAGTCTCTTCTGACCAGTCCAGGACAATGGCAAAGTAATGAACTGATAACTAGACATTTTGAGAAAATGAATCTAGCTGCTGTTGTCCCCAAGATCTCTTACCTTCTCCATAGTATGTGCCTTTTGGGAGAAAAGGAAACATTTTTGACAAAATTACCTCTCCTTATCAGCTTCCCCCCAAAAAGGCAAACTAATTATAAGATCTTTAGGAAATGCTGGATATTGCTGTCCTGTGAAGCAGAATTTATGGGTGCAAAAAAATAAGTTGCAAAAAATGAAACGTGAAGGTAGGATGTCAATGACCTGCTTGTGGATGTGATAAAGCCAGAAATTATAGTGAATATAATGGACTTGTGGTGGTATATTGAGACAAAAAGTAATGTGGAAGGATTTTTTTGAAAGAAATTTGTTTTCCTAACTGTGTTTTTTACAGGTCCAGAGGAAGGTGTTAGAGAAAGAAATGACTGATCTTGGACTCGACATGACTAATAAAGATGATGTAAGTTTTTGCTAATTAAACATAGTATTTATCTAAAAGAGCACAGTTGAAATGCTTATTGCAGTTGTCACAAGAGAGAGGTCGAATCTATTAAAGATGAGTTAGGAACTGCAGATTAGGCAATTGATACTGGAATTTTTTGAGCAATGTGATCAAAACAGGTTGGATAAGCTGAAAAACTAATGTTTGTCAAGAATCATATATACATGTGCACTGCTTTCTTGGAATTTGTGTAGGATTCAAGAACAGGCTTGGCTAAGCATACTTTTTAATTTTCGAGTCTGCTTTGTTGGATGAGACTCCACTATGTCAGAAATAGTAATAGTGACAGACCAGGCCTTTTTATAGTTCATTAATTCCATGAGCTGTAATTGAAGCTTTTGAGGGCAGCTGGCATCTTTAAATGTAAGACAGATAAAGTACTTCATCAGAGACTGGCCTTCAGGAGACATTTTATTATAACAGAAATTTAAAATGGCAAAACATTTTGTACAGCAAATTCAGCAGTATTACAGCTCCCTGGATCTTGAGATCTCCAATTCTTTAGCTGAACAAGGAGTTAAGAACTGTCAACATGATACATCTGAAACAAGCATTTATGGTTGTCAGAGCTGCCATGCCATGTTGCTATAGGAGTAATGGAGGAACATGATACTTATGCTATAACATGATCAGTCTTCGTGTCTGAAATTCTTTAGGGCTTTGCCTGGTACACAGGACACTAACCAGGGTAGATTTCATCATTACTATTTTGCTGTTGCAAACTTGCTAAGTGTTGCTATCCATTAATTTGTATCTTTTTCTTGATTACATAAGAGTCTTCTCCACCCAAAGAAAAAAGAAAAAGCCACTCAGTAATTGTGGGGTAAACAAAGCTAGTATTCACTGAAATTTGAGTGTTCCTGTGGGACAGAGAGGCAGTGACCAACAGCTGCCAAGATCTTTACCTTACTATGGAATAACCAATTTATCACAGCAATCCACTTCCTGTGTTTCCCATTGCTCTGGTTAGGAATGAGCTGGTTGTTTCTGGCTCTGAAGGTTGAATGCTGTTTCCACTTGCAGGCACATTACATGAGAAGGTCGCGCAGTGCCACGAGGAAACGCAAACGGGACGAGTCGGAAACACCCAGGTCGGTGTCACGCAGCCGCAGCTGCTCCCGCACGCCCCGGGACGTGTCCGGCCTTCGGGATGAGAAGGTTTGTCCTTTATCTGAATTTACCTCTTTGGCACAAAACCAGCACCACTGTACCTATGGCAGCTCCTGGGAAACCTCAGAGCAGGCTGGTTATGTTTGTTGAGAGCTGGTGTTTGGGCTCCCTGCAGCTTCATCATCTTTTCATTTGGACTCCATGGTTCTCTGCTTCCTTCTTAAAACTAACATGTAATAATACAGACCAAGGAAGTACATTTAAATTCTTGTCTGTAAATGCAAGTCTGAAGGAAAATTCTGCAAACTGTGGAGTTCCACTTTTAGTAAGTGAGGAATTCCAGGGATAACATGATCCCGTGTTAGGGTACTGGAAAGTTTTGCCAAGGAGGGTTAGTGTCACTTCAATAGTGTCACCAGGATACTGCTCCAGAGATGGTGTTAATGTCCTTGATAAAACCATCCAGCTTAGTGGGTTTTTCCAAAGGTAAAGCTTGTTACCTGAGTTACTGAGGGAGTCACTCTGCATGTTTGTTTGTTTGTTTTAAAATAGATGGTGAAGAAGGTCAAGATCATGGCAAAGAAAGCTCAGAAGAAAATGAATCGCCTGGGCAGGAAAGGAGAGGCAGACAGGCACATATTTAACTTGAAGCCAAAACATCTGCTGGCTGGGAAGAGAAAATCTGGTAAAACACAGAGAAGATAAGTAGTCTTCTGAATCAAAATTAAAAACTAATCAAAAAATGAAATTTAAAATAAAAATTAAATTTATTAAAACTAATTTCTAGTCCTGTCATCCTTTTTGATAATACTTGGTGTTTAAGTGTGTGTTTTAGGTCAGTGTTTAAGATACTTCATGTTCAGTATTTCAGTACCTTGATGTTGCAGTTCTAAGCAATACCGTGAGAAATTTCTCAGTTCTAGTGGCAGAAACCATTTATAAACAGACATAAAAAATACTTTCTTCCATATTCTTATTCCTGACTTTCATGTGTCAGTAAAGTGTTTATATTTCTATACAAAACTGACTTAAAATGAGGTTAAATCTGGAAATGTGAACACTTTGTGAAACACCCAATAAATAAAAACGCCTGGGTTGAGTAAGGTTTGGATTGCTCCATGCCAGTGATCCTTTGTGATGAGTTTATGTTGCTGGTGAAGGCTGAAATGGGTGGGGAAGTAATGGGAGAGCATCAAGAACTACACAGAGTTCATGTTTGTGCACTGAAGCACTAGAGCAAGATGCAGGGTGATGGGGAGAAACTGCAGTTTTAGCCCTGACCTGCCACCTGCAGTAACCTAAAACAGAAGGCAGGGGAGGTCACACCTTACAACCTGGAATACTTCAGATTAATATTTCAGATCCGTAGAGAATGAGGGTCAGACTGAAATTTTGTGCCAAGCACATGCTACTGTCCTCCTTGGCTTAACAAGACATTTTCTCTTCAGGACCTGAAAGACAAAATTCTGTATCTGCTCAAGACAAAATATATTGTTAAATGTGAAATATTTCGTTTTTGTCCCTACTTGGTCAATGGTTACATAGAGGTTTGTAAAATGATGCATTATAAATGTGTTGCTTGAAGAGTACAGTTCAAATCCATATCAAAAACTAACACACATACCCAAAAAAATCAGGGTGAAGAAAAAACCCTCAAATCACTCCATTTTGAAATACAAGCAGTGACTGTTCAGATGTCAGCTTCTGCATCATGTGTAAATCTACAGAGTTCCTCATATCTACTTTGTGTAATAAATTCAGAATTAAAGTATACTGTAATGCTGCAAAGAACAGCAATGTAAAAAAAAACTTCAAAGGGACTTTGAAGAAATGTTAAGCAAAACTTTTCTTTCAGCATCTGTATGCACAGGATTTCTTCAGGATCTGCTTTGCCAGCTTTTGCTCCAAGCTGAACTAGAAAAACAGAACTTTTTCCCAGTAGAATAGAGTGCCCTGCTGCCCTGCCCACATCACACTGCTTCAGTGGTGTTTAATGGGCAGGGTGGTGCTTGGAGTGTGGCAATGACAGAGATTATTCTCCACGTGGTTTCACGTCTGAAAAGAAAACAACAGTCCAAGGGTTCAGGCAAGGTGTTTTAATTATAAAGTTAGATTTTAAAAGTATTTGAGAACTTCTCCAATGCCTACAGCTGGATAACATGGCTGACTGCACTGAATTAAGAGAGCTGCTACATCACATCACTGTTCCCTCACCTGCTATTATTTGCTTTGAAACAATACATCTGTTCTGGCCAATACACAACAAATGTGGCTCTAAAACCTCAAAGTGTTGAGCCACTAACTGGAGATGCCGGTACATGGAAGCTTCAGTGCTGCAGTCACAACAGGGATGAAAAAGAGAAACCTTGACCACTGGAAAAAGTTCATTTTACCCTGAATCCAGACACAGAATCATGTTTACTTGTAATGATTAGTGGTATGACAAAACATCCTATTTCATCAGGCTCTGGGAGAACTTAAAAAATCTAGTTTGAGTAGTGTGCTAACAGAAGAAATCACAAACATTTTTGAGGACCCTCCCTGCCCCCTAGTCTATAATTAAAATTGAAGCACCCTTGAGTATTTGTCTTATGTAAAAAGCCTCCTAAGTTACTAGCAATTGACTGCAAGATCAAAAGGGATTGGCTCTGGTACTCTGATACAATTTCTAACTGACATCAAGACTCAGTGTAAGCCCACAAATTGTCAGTCTTGAATTTTGAGGTTTAGTGGGTTTGAGTTATCTGGGAATGACTATTACAGGAAAAGAAAGCCCTTGTATCAAGATGCCTTTTTTTTCTGGAAAATGGAGAAGAGCCATTTAGTGCACATACTGTCTCCAAAGACAGACTACTGACATTAGAAGGTATCATTTACATTTGCTGTACTTAACCCTTTTTAAAAATTTCAGATGTGCAGTACTCAGCCATCAACTAATCAAAAAAGCCTTGTGGGGCAACAAACCCCAAACACTGTTTATTATCTAAAGCTTTAACACATAAGTCAGCACTTCAAAGTCAAACTTGCTCCACACAGGCAATCCAATTAGTTAAGCTTTTATGGGTTTGGTTAATTATAGTGTACAGTAGCTGAAGAGATTTGCTTTCTGCAATTAAAAATAATCCTGATTACTTTGAATTGTTTTTCTCTTCTGGCAATTGGTCTTCTCAGCATCACAGCAGAGCCCACAGCCATGTGTAATCACTGAGGCACGGTTAAGTTCATTAGGAACACCCCAGTCCTGCCTGAGCTGGGCAGGAGGTGGCCGGGCTCCCTCCCAGGGGTGCAGGGCACAAAGGGGCTGAGGATCCTTCACAGCCAAGGGAGGAAGAGGAACCCAGGGGTTTTCTACACGAGATCTTAACAGGCCCAAGAGAACCAAGGATGAGGGGGACCAGGTGACAGAGACAGAAGGAAAAACACTGGCTATGACAACATCTGTATAAACCAAACATGCTCCGTGTGGACCAATTCTCTGCACTTAAGTCATGATTTATCAGTGTTAATGAGACAACACATCATTGCTAGCCTTTAGCACCTTTATCCCAGCTATTCACATTCGGTGTATTTTTTCATGCTCAACAAATTTGTTCAAGTTATTCAAGTTATCCCACCACTTAAAAAGAAAGGTCTCTGCTATCAGCTTGAACCATGGAGTAATCTTAACTTCATTCCTGGCAGCTTTGTCCAAAAGCTGTTTCAGTTCTTTCTGTGTCACATAGCAGTAGCTCTGGATCTCGTTGGGGTCGGGATTCAGTGTCACATCCTTCTGCACAAATAAGATATAGTCTATCTCGTGTTCTCCCCAGATCCCATCCGACTTGGCCTTGTAGTGAATTCGTGTCAGGTACAGGATTTCTTCTGGAGTTACCTACAACCAAAATACTTGTCAGAAGTGCTGCCAGGGGAATTGCACTGCTGAGCACTGCAGGACAATTTATCAGCTATTATCCTCCTCCTTAGAAATTATTTGTTCCCAAGTGTACAACTGCAATGCACTTTTTCACAAAGAATTACTAGGGAAAAAAATAATTTAAAGCAGTTTGATGGCATGAATTGCACAGCATTTCTCTAGCCAGACTCACCCTGTAATACTTGGAGTGTATTTCTCCTATAGGTCTGTTTTAAATGTTTACCAGGCTTTATTGCACATTCACTGAGCAGTGGTGAACACAAACACCTGTACCTACCCCTCACCTCCCAAGGACAAGACTTGACAATGATTTGAAGCCAAGGTCAGAACCAGGTACTGCCAGACCAAGTGTAACCCTGCCCCCCCGGGATCTCTGACGTTCACTCAGTTCTCTGCACCTCCAAAGATAAGTTCATTTTTAGGTTTGAGGCTGACTCTGTCTGCCAGACACAGTCTGTAAACTGGCAAATGCTGGCAAGAATTCCTGTTTCTCCCTCCTTCCTTTACCTGCTCCATGGGAATTCCCAGCTCTGCTTTCAGCCGTCTCTGTGCTGCTCTCCGAACACCAATGGCATCATTCTCTTCCAGTTCTTGTGCATGGCTCAGAGGATGGCTGCAGCAAGTGTTGGTAAAACAATCTGCAACAAGTTGGGATCAGTCCATTTAAAACCCCAAAAAACCACAGAACCAAAATCCCCCAGAGACAAAGGCCAGTTATTCAATACATCACAGTTTAATTTCTCTTCTGCAGAGAAGGGTCACAGAAAGAGGATTTATTTTCTTATTTCTCTTATTTTCCTTTATATAATAATTTTGCACTGGGATTTGTCTCTGCCAAGCACTACTTTGCTGGCTGGTGTTTGATACACAGGAGGACAGGCATTCTTATCCCCAACACATCTACTTAGAGAGCCAGTGTCTATAAGACCTTGTTTACTTCTCAAATGCTAATTAAAATTACTTTTGAGAGTTTATACATAACAGGGTAATGAAAAATATTCCCAGAGCTTCAAGAACAGCTGGCAGTAAGTAGAACTAAATACCAAGTTTATACCCGTGTTTAAATGACAACTGATCCATACTCTTTCAACCTTTTGTCTATAAAGTCGAGCTCAAAAGCATCTAAAATAGAGTTAGAATACCTACAAACCACAATTGAGCATTTTGACTGGTTAGCAGAAAAATAAAATATTAAAAACAATCTCCAAATCAAAGATTGCCATGGAAAAAAAGAAATATATCATCCTTCCTCAAGTTAGAAACACTTGATTTTGTTTTCCATTGAAAATTCTGCAACAGACAACTTCATGCTCCCCCCAGCATGCTTCATGGAAGCAATTTGTTTGATTCTCCTCCTTATTTTTATACCTCTCCATTTGCATTTGACAGCAATAGTTCAGGAGTGTTCAAAAGTCATGCACTGCTTGGTTTGGCCACACAATCTCACTTCTGGCAGAATTAAAGAAGTGTTTGTTGAGACAAAGACAAAGGTGCACAGATCTCCCAGGCACCAGGGCTCTGCTGCACATCAGCTTTTACCCATGGAATGGGACACTCTCCACAGCCACCAGAGCCATTTCTTCAGCTCCAGTAAATGTCTTGCAGCAGAGGGGGTAAACACCACACCCTCTGCCCTTGCATGGACAGGACCAAACATGTCAGGAAACACCTGTTTCCCAATAAATAAATATATATAAAACAATATATGAGTGTTCCCATTATCTTACTTCATCCACAAGATATCTGGAACTCTTAAAAGTATTGGAAGCATGTCCTCTCCAAAGGAGTAAATTCTAACACCTCAGAATGAGTTACACTGCAGGATTGGATTGATATATTTTTTAAAATATTGATCTAAATTAAATATCTGTATAAATACAGTGTTTCAGTACTAACCTGGAAAAGTAATTTTTGCATTTGACCTCTGCTGCAGCAACAGTTTATTTTCCGTATTAAATAAGAAAACACTGAAAGCTCGGTGCAGTAAACCTAAAAATAAAACAAACAAACAATCAACAAAACAGATATATTTAATAGAAGAGAAAAAAATCATATGAAGACAGTTAAAGCCATATAGCAGCCTCATTTTTACATAGTCCAATTTAAAATTAATATATGTTAAAACCCAGGGATTTGATAAATAACTCAAGAGCTATTATTCAGGTTTCTATGCCAGCTTAAGCAAAACATGAAATTAGAACAGTTCCTAGAACAAAAATGCAACAGTGGAGTTCTTCTAAACTCAGTTCAGCATTCTGAATGTGCACATTTGGGCAAGCTTCTAAGGACAGCCTGGCATCCATAAATTTACAATCAAAAAGAGGCGACTCAAAAATGCCAAAAACTGTATGGAATTTCAACACCCTTCAAAATTTGCAAAAGCAGAAGGAAAATAGGCTCCATTAAAAACAGTATAATTGCTGTTTTCTTCACCTTTTGAGTTTGTTATTCCTTACTCTTCAGGAAAATGCTTTACCCAAGTACATAAAAAGAGACCACCTTTTCTCACATACCACCATAAGAGATTGTTGAATCTGACTAATGTCAAGTAAACCCCAAATCAGTTAAACCCTTTCCTATTAGCAGGGTCTGAAGTAGAACTCTGGGTGAACTACTTCAAAATGAAATCCTTTTCTACTTGAAAATAACTCAGTAAAGATGCAAAAAGCATTCCTTAGAAAAAGCTACATATAATCAGGTGATAATCCATAATAGGAAAAAATACTACCTTATCTTCAAAATGTGATTAAAAATATTTATCAAGCTTGTATGTGCAATCACACATTTCTCTCCTTGGCAATTGAGTGTTCCTCCATTCTGCAGAATTTTAACATTAAATATTTTATGCTGAGGAGGAGTGGCCTATGGGGAGGTACTTGCTTTCATTTGATCCAACACTCACCTGAGGTTAAGGCTTTAATTTAATTCTGACTATGCTTCTGAAAATATTTAATCAACTTAATGGTTCAATAGAAGACAAGCAAGCTGTACCTTTGTCGATGTTTTCATTTAAGTGACAGTTTTTCTTGGTCTCTGCTCCAATCTTATTGTCATTTTCATCGATAAGGATGCACATCTCTGCCAAGAGCTGCACCTGCTGCTCATCCAGGTGATCTGTGTTTACTTCAGGCATCGTGATGGTAGCACAGGTTCTACTGAAGACAATAAGAATCATTCACTAAAAACAGCATCCACAAGGTTCTGGGCAGAGTATGAGAAATAACCTAATGGCTTGTTTCTCTGACGTGGTGTAAATTGCACACCAATTTTATTTTGAGAGGGTTTACATGCTTTTAGCTTCCTGAAATTTCTTATCCACAATAAAAATACAAGACATATATAGCAACACTTGACAGGTGCTTGAAACATTTTTAGTTCTCAGGAAGCCCTTGTAGCAGCTGCTGCAGGACAGCCATGCCGAGCCTAACATTTTTATTGGCTGTCAGTGGCAGGAATTCCAGTTCCAAACTTCAAGCTGTGCAGCACTAACTCTGGCTACACTTATAGCAGGCATCCTGTGACGAGGATTTCTCCTCTCCACACCTCTTTAAAGGCTCGGTAACAGGGTTTCAACCCGAGGCACCTCCAAAGCAACACCCGCCCTGCCCCGAGCCTCTGCTGCCGTGGGCGTGCTCCCCGCTGCCCAAGGAATCCCCGAATGGGTCAAGCTGGAAGAGGTCACAGGGGTGACATGGTGACCCTCCCTGCTCTGTCTGGGTCATTCCAGAGCACACGGTACAAGACTGCGTTCAGATTCTGGAGCATCCCGGGCAGGGAGGCTCCGCACGGACTCCGGGCATCCTGTTCCAGAGCCCGGTCCCGCACAGGGAGGAGCTCATCCTCACAGGGAGGAGCTCATCCTCACGCTCCGGTGCAAATCCCTGTGCAGATCCCAGTTTCTGCCCGTTGCCTCTCATCTTATTGCTCAGCAATGAAGACCAGTCCCCTGTGGGCACTCTCCCACAGATATTTATAGATATTAATAATGTCTCCTCTCATGCTCTCTCTCCTCGAAGCTGAACAGACCCAGCTCCCTCAGCCTTTACTTCTAAGAGACGCGCCTTCATTGCCTTCCGACAGACGCGNCGCTCCGAGGGGCCGCGCTCGCGGCCCGGAGCAGCGCGCGCCACATCTCTCGTCACACCCCGCCCGCCAATGGCGCCGCCGCCCGGCGCTGACGTCACCGCATCGCCCGATCGCCCCACTGCGGCGCGGGGGGCGGGGCCAGCAGTGACAGGTGGGAGAGGCGGAGATCGCGGCCAATCATGACACAGCTCCCAGCGGCGCTGGCCAATAGAGACAGAGAACGGCGGCGAGCGGGCCA
>VXBR01004639.1:4724793-4786449 GCA_013400215.1 Cisticola juncidis | reverse complement strand
GAGGCTCCGCACGGACTCCGGGCATCCTGTTCCAGAGCCCGGTCCCGCACAGGGAGGAGCTCATCCTCACAGGGAGGAGCTCATCCTCACGCTCCGGTGCAAATCCCTGTGCAGATCCCAGTTTCTGCCCGTTGCCTCTCATCTTATTGCTCAGCAATGAAGACCAGTCCCCTGTGGGCACTCTCCCACAGATATTTATAGATATTAATAATGTCTCCTCTCATGCTCTCTCTCCTCGAAGCTGAACAGACCCAGCTCCCTCAGCCTTTACTTCTAAGAGACGCGCCTTCATTGCCTTCCGACAGACGCGCTCCAGGAGCTCCGTGTCTCTCTGGTACAGAGGAGTCCAGAACCGGACACGGAGTTCCGGACGCGCCTCGGCAGGGCTGCCAAGTGATGACCAAGGGTGACCGCGCTGGGCCCGCTCGGCAGCTGGGCCCGCTCGGCAGCAGTGCCCGTGCNCAATGGGAGCGTGGCGGGGCGGCGGGCGGGGCGTGCGGCGGTGCCCACAGCCGGCACAGTGGAGGGTCGGGAGCGGGTCGGGCTCCCTGAGCAGGGAGAAGCCTTTGGCTTCTGAGGGTAGCGGGGAACGACAGACTTAGTGAGGCTGTAAAAAGCCTCAGAGGTCATCGAGTCCAACCTGCGATCGAGCACCACCAGGTCAACCAGACCATGGCTCTGAGTGCCACGTCCAGTCTTCGCTTAAACCCCTCCAGGGCCTGACTCCCCCACCTCTGTGGGCAGCCCATTCCGATGTCTAAAGATTGAACATTTCTAACATTCAGCGCTGCTCATTGTCTTTTCACGCACCCGCGAAAACCGAATGACTGTGCCCAAGCACCGGCTCCTACAAACATGCCGGTATTTGTAGCAAACAGTTCCAGCACGGAATTTCTGCACCTTTCTGAGAGTGTTTCAGGTGGCGGCCATAGGCCCGGGACTACAGTGTGCTTTTGGGCACGTTTAATCCTGGATGCTTTTCTTTGAGCTAAAGCGGTTCAGCGTGCGCCGCACAGATCGCAGCCTGTGGCACCGGGAGAGGGGGAATGCTGGTTCTCCTCCTGCACTGACAGCCACAGCTGGTGGGAGGCAGTTCTGTGCTAGTCAAGCTCTGAAATTGCCTGACGCAGTGAGCTCTTGAAGGGCAGAGAAAGAAACACTTTCTGGGTAGGAACGGAGCACAGGCAGGTTGGCAAGGTGAACTGGTCACATAGGGGAGTTTAGATACACACAGAGAACAAACTGGAAAAACTTCAATACCAGCCTCTAGAAACTTCACACCACCATAGTGAAATACCTTCTCAGCAAGACTTTTGCTGGTTTATTGCTCGTCCACAGATTTGGGTTTATGACAGGATATCGTAAAAAGCTTAGAAATTATATTTAACGTGTCTTGGAGGCATGGCTCTCTGTGATTCCTTCTCAGCTCAAGTTCCAGCATTTCAGTCTGGTTTGCTTGATTTTTCCTGTGAACAGGACATATGGCCTGTCACTTAAATATCATAAATAGCACAAATGTTCTAATGGACAGTTAATATTTTACAAGGGTTGGGGCATGGAGGGGGGTTATCTTACAGCATTCCCCTGAGCAGAGCTTGCTGAAAGAAAGAAAAGTGGAGGTGATTTGACTGAAAGCCACTTTCAGAACACCAAAAGTGGAAGAAGAAAAAAAAAAAAAGACTGTAGCAATGGGTTGGCTGCTACATATCCTTTTAACTACATAAAACATAACATTAGAATTAATGTTAATATTGGGTTATTCGTTAATAAACTACAAATCTAATGTTATCACAAGAACGTTGATAATAAATATGTACTCAGAAAGGACAGAAATGTACACAGATTGCTTTTTATTGAACCTTGAGTTTACTTTTCATTACTTTACAGATTACTTATTGCTGAGTCACTGGCACAAAACCACAGTAACTGGAGACTGAGCTTTGAAGAAATACTGAGAACATCCTTTACCACATTGATTGGTTGCTTGAATCTCGTTTCATTGTTCCAGATAAAAAAAAACCAAACTGACATTTTTTTTCTATCGTTTTCCTAAAGTAACTTAACAAGCTAGACAGATCTATCAAAAAATAACTACTGAGAGGGACATACAAACCAGCGTTTCATATGATGACATCAGCATTAACAAGCAGCTCTCCTGCAAGTGAAGCTCTTTTAGAACAGAAACTACTCCTCTGGGAGACAGAGACGTGTCTGTGCCTGGGGCACAGCTGGCACGGGACATTAGCAGCTGTACACAGTGATCTTCAGGCTACACAGCAGAGGGAAACCAGGAAAAATGTCCTTATAGACGATAGAGAAAAGAGGCTTTTGTTCCTAGTAATAACTACTGAAAACTTCTATATAGGCACTTTAGAACCTGAAAGTCAGAAAGAATTACAGTTCCTGTCTTGCACAGACAAACTAAGCCTTGCACCTGAGTCAATGCTGGTGAGCAGCAAGAAGTGACAAGTCTGGGTGGGTAATGAGAGGCAAAGAAGCAGGGACGAAGGATGACAGAGACAAAACAAACCATTTTCACAAAACAGACAAGGGAGAGACTTCCCAAGCCTGTAACTGGATACTTTCAGGATCAGGTGTTTTATGTTACCTGTATCATCTTTTTTTTTGCTCCCCTCCAGACTTGCTCTGCACCTTCAAAGCTCTCTGTGTTGAAAATAAAGCATGCTCATTTTTGTAATGGTATGCACTTCACTGTAACCTCAGAACTTCTACTCCGCCCTGCATAAACAGAATGCCTGAAGTGACATACAGATGCTTTTGAGTCTTAATTTTTGTATCTCCTGAAGTCTGCTGACTGTTTTCACTCAGCTAACAAGGGAAAAAACAGTTTCCTGTAATGACTGGAAAGTCTTTCATTCATCTGAAAATCCAACCAGCTGCAAACCACTGACAGACTTTTGATCTCTCCTAAGAGCAAATGAAGTGCAAATCCCACCAAACTGAAGGAAAACCTTTTAATTCTCCAGCAAGTTAAACAAGATGATGACAAGCTAAAAGATGAAATAAATGCTGAATGAACCTGGGATTTGACCCCAGCCTAGAATGCATAAACTCCTGAAAAATGCTTGTCCTCAGTTTTCAGATTTGCCAAGGAAAATTAATGGGCTTCTTCTTCCCCCTTCACATCCAAACCTCTTCCTTTTCAGCTTCCTGTTAACTTGCTCTGATGTGTGAAATTTCCCCTTCACCCTTCTCAGCTACAGAGCTGTCCTTGTTCCTGGTCTCCCTAGAGAATTCCTCTTGTGAGTCCTTTCCTGCCTGGAGTCATAGCTCTTCAGAAAATATTTGTCTAAATGATCCACTCATGTGCTGAGTAAAAAACAACCTGGGTTTTATCTGAAATGAGAGGTAAATACTTCCCAGTCTTAACTAATCTGCTGTTCCCTTGCCTCTACTTAAAAGGCCTCTTTCAGGGAAGTGGGTTGGCTTCAGCTTGCTTCAGAGAAGACAGATGTCTTTGTAGTAAGAGTGTAATACATATATGCTAAATGTATAAGTAGGATGTTGTATTTGCATTTCATTCTGCTATCTCAAGCTGATGGAAAGAGTGCTATGATGGATGGCTTCCAAATGTTTTTATACAACATAAGGTGAATGAATAATGGTACAGGAAACCACTCTTCTAGGAAGGAGTTATTAGGAGGTTTCATATATGAATCAAGAAATAACCCTTGAGTTCTTTTCTCCCTTAGATTTTTTGGTTAGTTGGTTTGATTTTGTTTTATTTCTTTTGGTTTGAGCTCTGGACAGAAGGCTTTGCCTTTTCCTGCTACATTTACAGGTTTGAAAAATGCTGATTTCAGAGATTCAGCTATTACTCTGTTCTGTTGCTGATTTCCCAAGCCTTCTATCTTGTCTTTTCAAGTCCAGCCCTGGGTGCAGAAGTAGATTTGTCCAGGACAACCTAACTTTTGCCACTTTATTTGCTGTATGCTTATTAAAAAACCTTAGCTGTAGAAAAGATGCTGACTGGTACTGACCTGTTTCCCTAGGCTCCTGTATTACTATCTGTGTCTCTTGTTTTGTATCAGGTAGTTTGTGAAAAGCAGGTCAGTCTTTTGTTCTGTATTTGCTCCTGTACATTACACAGTGTCTGCTACTCTTGCAGTGCTGTGACAAAACCAAACCAGTAGCAGAGCTAGAGTGACAACAGGCCATTTGTCATTCTCCTCTCATGAAAAAGCAATTGCATCCATACAGGGCCTGTTAATTTTCAGGTGAGGCACCCTGTACCAAGGAAAAAGTTGTTTAAGCCCATCTTTCCTCATTTCAGTATTTTGCATTTCTTCAGGTAAAAAAAAAAATGTTCATCTCTGTAGTGCACCCTGCTCTGAGGGAGTTTGCTGCTCCAGAGAAGAAAGCTGCCAGGTGTTCTCTCCAGGAAAAATCTCTAATGTAGATTTTGTACTCCTGCTGGACATTTTTTTCCTATATATATATAGCTAAAATTGTTACAGTACAGAACTGTTCTATTAGGGTAGAGTAATTTTGGTAGGGATTATGAAGCTTTCTAGTTAGAAACTGAACAGCTGAGAACTTGAATTGTCACTTGCTAAGATGGCTGAGCCACCCACAACTGCACCAACTCTGCAGAGAATTCAGAGCTTCAAACTGGGGCATTTGGTCAGGTTGTGTTCAGGCTTCCTCCTGGGCACCTCTGTTCCATCTCTTGTCCCTCTCCTTTTGCCTGTGCAGTCTTCTCTCTTTTCCACTCCTTAAAGCCATTTAGCTATTTAGTTTACTCCTTATTAATGGCTTTGAAGAAGAGAATAGGTTAAAATTATGGAATGTTCTCAACCAGTTAGGCTGGTGATTTTGGAGAATGACCTCCAGTAATGGGAAATATGCTAGTAAATAGGCAAACCACTATTTTTGTTGCTGTTTAATACAGCTTTAAGACACACATAGAAGTGAGTAGAAAGAAAAAAAGACAAATGAGAACTGCAGGCAGACTTGTAGTTGGGAAGCACATTAAAAGAAAATGTAATTTTTCCAGCTCTCACTGGCACATGTTCTTCTGGCCTTTTTACAGACCTCTTCTAAGGCAGTTAAGATAATCTGCTGGAAGAGAGAAAATAATTAGGCCAAGGCCTCTTTTGACTTTCACTATCTGCTACAATGAATAAGAATTTTAGGTGGAGGTTTATTCAAAGTGTTAATCAGCAGAGGAATTAATCACATTTCAATTACGTGTTGTAGGCTTCAGAGTGAACAGCCTACTTGCGGAACGTCGTGCTTAGCTTTGATGCTCTGCCTCTGTCACTGTCTGCAGACACAGTAGAAAAACTCCACATTCGGTATCTCCCAGCCCTTCTGTATTAAAAATATACAGAATTCCAGTGGTGTTTTAGGAAAATATCATCTCCCCTGTCACTCCACCTGATCCAGTGGTACTGGAGGTACCTGACTAAGGCAGCAGCAGTTTTAATTCGGTAACAGTAACAGCAAAGGAACACAGTTACCCCACGGCCGGGACGGACACACAGCCCCGCTGTTTAACCTGCAGCACTACGGTGACCCGGGGAGCGCCGGGGCTGCGGGGCCGAGGAGTGGGGTGGGGAGGGCAGCTCCTGCCTGGCCCCGGCAACACTGCCGAGCCCGCGGGGCTATCCCGGTGGCCGGGGCATTGCCGAGCCCGCGGGGCTGTCCCGGTGGCCGGGGCACTGCCGAGCCCTCGGGCTGTCCCGGTGGCCGGGGNCCGGGGCAGCGGCGGTGGCACCATCGCCGTGGTCCCTGCGCGGTGCCGCCGCCCAGGCCCGCGGCGCAAACCGGGGCTCCTGCCCGGGCACCCCCTCCCTTGCCCGTCCTGTTCCGCTTTATTTGCGCGTGAAATGATTCTCACGTTCTCTTATGAAAACCCGAAATAACAGAAAATAAGCTCTCCTTCCTCTTCTGTGTGTCGCGGTTTTTGAGCGCTTGCAGCCCGCTCAAAGGTTCCAGTCTGCGGGTGGGGAAGCCGAAGGTGCTGCTGAGGAGCTCCTGTCGCTAACTTTGTTCTTGTGCTGCTGCGTATCCTAAGGACAGGCCAAGCGTGGAGCCCCAGTAGTTTACAGGTGGAGTTCAGGTCCTCTGACATCTGTACAAACGGAGTGAACAATGAAACACCCAAATTTCTGAAGTGAGGCATGGCTAAATGATGAGGGGAGCACCGTTTGTGGTGGCACGGGGCGAATCTGGCCTTCAGCAGTAGGAGGATGACATGGAAGTGTCCAAGATGGATAAAAGTTGTCTGTAAAGAGCCATCTTCAGTAATTCTCACTTTTTGTGAGCTAAATCCTGTGAAAATAAGTTTGAGGGAAGACTAGATATGCTTAATGTATTCAGAGGTTGAGTGGATGTTAGGTTCCCTTCCTTATGCAAAGATGAGGAAAACTTGTTTCAAGTTAAGTGTTGATCTGTGGCTCAAGGACATCTTGGTATTTGTGAGAAAAGAGAAACTTCTATGTGTGTTTTTATTTCTCTTGTCCACCTTGTCAGATTTATTTTGTTATTGCAGTTAAAGTGTTCTTTCTATAACAGTAATGTCACGGAAGGGTTAGGTTAGGTGCTGGTGGAACAGCTTCTTTGGAGTGATTCAGTGTCATTGAGTACATCTTGACATGATACAAACGTCTATTGTTTAGGCACCCATTTTACAATGTTACAACTGCATCATTCTCCTTAAGCAAATTTCTGAAACTGCTTTCCTAGCAAGTCTGCTGTTGGCGTTTCTTGATGATTTGAAACTGAATTGGTAGCCTCAAGTACCCACAATGTTTTCTAATGAGTAGATTAGATTAGGTAATCTTTGTGCATAGTGTCATCTCTAACCTGTCTTGTAATAACTTTAGATGTAGCTTTGTGTGTTGTGGACTTGGGCGATTATTTTAAGAAAAGGTGCTGGCACCAAACATTAGAATTTAAGGCAGAGGCCAGCTGTAATGTTGATTGTCTTTTTAATGCCAGTTGTTTATGTGTATGTATGTCCCTGAACTAGGTTTATCATGTTAAATCTAAAGATTCTAAGATGAGGCTGCCTCTTTAATATAGACAGGCCCTTCCACCATCTATTTATTTAATTTAGGACTTGTTTGAAACATGCAGTCTTTAATATGGATTGACGTGCTTAAGTTTGTTGGTAGTCACAAGACAAATATTGTGAGTGTGGTGAGAATGTCTTACAAGAAGATCTTACTTCTTTGAAATCCTGAAATTGCAAGCCAGAGCTAGTATGTGCCAAGTAAGGAGGAATTAAGTGGTATTGCATTCTATAAGTTTGAGATGAGATTAGGATCATTTTATGTCATGGAATTTTAAGTCTTGGAGCTAATACTAGTAGGTTGTCTAGTGAGGTGAAAGCCAGGGTGAGGGGCTTTTTCAGGAGGCAAACACTTCAAAGCCCTCTGAGGAGAGTTGGTTACTGCTCTGTGAATGACCACTGAGGAATGTATAGGAATCAGGATAGTCTCCCTGCAAGCCAGATTTGTGTTTTCTCTTTCTCAAGCAATATGCACTGATATTTTTAAGCCTGCTGTTCAAGGTGGCAGGCTGGGTGCTCACAGTGCACGTACACGGGCTGTTGGTAGGTTCTGACATTCTCTGTGCTAGACCATATGAGGTCATGCTTCAAGAATGTGCTGTGCAGAGATTATTTATTGGTGCTTCTCAAGACCTTGCTAGATGTATTGCAGTTAGAGTCAAAATTACTTGGTTCTGTTCAAGTCTTAAGAACTAAAAGATTCTAAATTACTGGCAAGTAATATATTCCCAGATGAAGAGCAGTGATACTAGGGCCACTGTGCTTGAATAAGACCATAATAGCAATTCATCTAATACATCCAAAACAAGTACATGAGCATTATTTGTCTAGAGACTAGCAGAATAAGATTCTGGCTTCTGAGTGTGGTACAGTTCTTCCTTGAACAAACACCTGGTTAAATTGGCCTTTGATCTTGAATTTCCTTAGAATTCCTCACCCTCAGGTCTTATATTTGCATCCCTGTGCCTGCTTGTAGGCTACCTCTAGGCTACCAGGGCTTTGCTAATACAGAAATGGGAGCTGCAGTGTCTGCAGAACAACTGAGGAAATAAAGTACCCTTCAAACATATTTTAGGAGTTAACCAGCTGCAAGTAATTTAGCAGGACCTGATGCTGTTTGCTGGACTCTTCAATAAAGTCAGTTCATCGATACCTATAAATAAAAGATACAATATATACTGATAGGTTAGTAACTAGTAATATAGTATAACCTAAGATTGTATTGTACCTTGCACCGTTTGAACCAGTGGAAACAATGAGAATCCTCAGTGAGCACAGGTGGCACTGGTCTCAAAGGGAAGCTTTCAGGACATCAGCAATTTCACTAAATAGGTCTTAGTCTGATGATTATTAGTGGACCCAGGAACGTTTCTACTATATTAAAAAAAAATCCAAGTCTGCTAATTATTGTTGTTTAGTATTAGATAATATAAGCTTGTATGGTGAGAGTAGCATTCCCTGCTTTAGCAGAGTGTATGGCAGGCTGGGTCAGCCCTGCATTTTGGTGTGACTGCAGCATTTGCTGACACAGTAGAACTAGCAAGATCAAAGCTTGCTAGCAGCAAAACTGGGCTGGCTTACATTTGGATGTTGGTGTTAGAAGCTTGCTTAGATTAGGTACTCACTAATGTGTTAAAGTTTTTATCCTTGATTTCAGCTGTATAACATACTTGAAATTTATTGGTGCAGCTTCTTTACTCTGCTTTCTGTTGAAAAGAGGTTGTCACTCTCAGGGGTGGATGCCTGCTTTCCCCTTTTACATTTCGAGGAACATCGATGCAGTTTCATTTGAAAGAAAGCCACACTACATTTAGAAAAGAAAAATCAATGTTGTAAAGCTTGAGTGGATTTCACTAGTTTTGAGCACACATTAATGTTTCTAGTATCATCTGTGATGATCAGGAATGGTTTTGTTTCCTCAATATTTACCTTTGGCAAAAAACTAGTCTTACAAAGCAGTCTTTTTAGTCTGATCTTTCTCAGGTGTGCTGTAGTCTTGAGGCTTGCATTGAATTAATGGGACTTGGATGTACAGTATCACTGAAGCAAATTGTTCACTGAAGACCTCAAAATGGAAGTTTTACTCCTTTAAATTTGATTTCTTTGCATATTAATAAAGAGTGTAGTGGCATATGTTGATACTTAAATTCCCTTAACTCATGAATAATGCTGTCAAACTGAGTTCCATGTAATTAAGAACTTAATAACTGTAATCATTCTCCTCTCTGTCTGCTTTCCCTCCCCGCTTTGTGGAAAAGAAACCCCAAACCCACACACTCCCCTACATTAACGGGCATCTTTGTATTGTAAGGTTTTAATGCTGCACTAGACAATAATTACTATTGTAAAATGCCTTTGTGTTCTATGTAATATACACGGAATTTTTCTACTAAGCCATGTTTGAAAATGGGAGACATGAGATGAAGAGATTTAAGTACACACAAATATACTATTTTTTTTTCATTTGACACAATCATTTAAATAGTAACTATTGCTATTTCTAAACTCTAAAAGAAAATGGAGCAGGGAGATGTTGGGGAAGATATTGCTGAATCTTCCTGATGCTTTCCCTTTACAGACTTGTGTGTTGTCTTGAATGAACAAAAAAGGAAATGCAATACTGTAGTCGTTCTGTCTGTGCTCTGACACATCTTAAAACAGCTTTTCTCCCTGGCTTCAGCAACATGCATATCCCAGGAATTCTTCCTTTCAGCAGCCTTCTTGTTCTGTATTCAAGAGCAGAAGTAGGCAAGTACGACCAGTTATTGCTGCAGTGAGTTTTTAAGTCTGGTAAGGCCAGTGTGTGCACTCTTTGTTGGTGCTGTTTCTCTGTTGTAGCTGACTGAAACAGTAATTGGTTACACATCTGCTCTTTACTGTTACTGTGATGAAATATTTCCTGTGACTGAGTACATCTGTTACAGAAAGGTAGGTGGCAGAACTTTCATTTAACACACTGTAAAATATCCTGCGAGTTTAATTAAACAGCATATATGAAATACCACAGTATCTTTGCATTCAGCAAGTAGTAACCACCTGTGGTATAGACGTTTTCTGGGACATCTTTTCCTCCCCTACTTCTGCAGATTTACGTTGTTAGAAAGGTTCTTTCGAGGCTTTGACAGATCATTGTGGGAAGTCTATGCAAATCAGTGTTTTCCAAAACGACTGAGCAGAATAGCTCAGTATGTCTCTTAATCTCACTTGCCACCCTTAGTGAAAATAGTTTAGTAATGCAATACACTTCCTCCTTCTCCCCCTTTCCCTTTTATCTCAGAAAGTACTTTTGTTCAGCCTTTTTTATGCTTGATTTCTAATTTTTTGCTTCTGTGAATTTAGCTTCATTTGATTCAGAAAGCAATATTCTGATACTTGGTTGTTTTTCCATCCTACTTGGGACATTACTGGCTAGAAGGAAAGTGACCTTAGTGAGTTTTTCTTTTCAGAATCCATTTGGAAAACTCAAAAGTTAAGACTAACTGTATGTGGCTGATAATATATAAAGGATTGTTTTGAAGTATTTTTTTCTTACTTGGTTTGACTGGGATTTGGACTTGTGTTTATATTTTCCCTCATCACCTTTCCTGTTGTCTGGTGTGTTCTAACTACAAAAGTTTCAAAAATATAAAAGACTTTGAGTGGTTTGTGTACTACTGACTGTTTCACTAATCAATATTTAATATGGTTTTCATAGGATATGTAACATGACACTGATATTCTGGACAGGTAATTTTCATTGTTTGAAAACCTTACATAATAGGGGGAATCAGGTAACTGCTAGAAATGAGCACCTTATTTTTTTAGCATCATATTGCCAAGGATCTGTTTTGAAATCTCCTCTTGAAAAACCTGTAGCTTCTTAGTGCTGCAATTAGAAGAGTTCTGAAATTGTCAAAGTGAAGTTAATATTTAAAGGGACACTGTCACTATTTTAAAACTAAATTTAAATCCTTCTTCAAAAAAACCTCTTTGATTATTGCTCCCTTACTCAAAGTTTGCAAGGCTGTTTGGTGGGATTCAGAACAATAATATCAAAGGCAGTGAAGCTATTCCCCTTAGCTTCTCCTTCCCATCCTCTGTATGCACATGCCTGCTTGTGGCCTTTTGGTTTCAGCTTTGCTGTGGCTGTGTGCACCCTCCTGCCGAGCCTGGGAACAGCTGCATGTTTGCCCTCTCCAGAACGTGCATGAGTGGTGTGTCATGCTGCTGCATGAGGAGAGGGCAGTCCCTGGCAGTGACACTGGCTGCAGCTGAAGTGCTGCTACCAAACAGAGACAGTTTCCTACCCAGTCTGCTCCGTTTGCTCACGAGCTGCCAAAGTAGAAACTTCTATGTAGTGAACGTGAGAATTTCACTCTGCAAAGATGTGATCTCATGCATATGACTGTGTCCCTTTAAATTCTGTGTGCTAGAGTGTATAGCTGCCAAATCTGTGTGTACTGATGCTGAGTGCTGCAGTTGATTCATTGAGGGGAGGGATAGCACCCAGAGAGCCCATGACAAGCTTCAAGAGTGGGCCCATGCAAACCTCATGAAGTTCAACAGGGCCAACTGCAGGGTCCTGTGCCTTGGGCTGCAGCAGTCCCTGATATCAGTGCAGGCTGGAGGGTGAATGGGTTAGGGCAGTCCAGCAGAGAGCTGGGGCTACTGGGGCATGAAAATACAGATGTGAGGCAGAAAAGTGTGCATGCAGGCAGTGACAGGCAGTGGCACAAGAAGATGTGGACCTGTTAGAACTGGTCCAGAGGAGAGCCACAGAAGTTATCAGAGTGCTGCGAACCTCTTCTGTAAAAAAAAACCTGAGAGAGATGGGGTTTTTAGCCCAAGAGGATTCTCTGGGGAGACCTTGTCAGAGTCTTTCAATACTTAAAGGGCACTTTGGAGAAAGGCAGACTTTTTACCAGGGCCTACAGTGATGTGACAAAGGATAATGATTTAACCTAAAAGAGGGTAGATTGAGATTAAATAGAAGGAAGAATTTTTTACAGTGAGGGTGGTGAAACATGGGCACAGGTTGCCAGAGAGGCAATGGATGCCCCACCCATGGAAACATCCAAGGTCAGGTTGGACAGGGCTCTGAGCAACCTGATGCAGATAAGTATGTCCCTGTCCATTGCAGAGGAGTGCAACTAGATGACCTTTAAAGGTCCCTTCCAATGCAAATCATTCTATGATATTTTATTAAGCACTCAGAAACAGGATATTGCTCAGTAACTTCCTCCAAAATGAAGTAGCTTGACAGAAAGGGCAAGTGGAAATAGTTAAAGCAATGGCTGGTAAGGCATAAGCTGCATTAACAGCTTTGCGTATAACAGTTCAAGAACCACATTTGGCAGGGATTAGAAATTGCCTCTTGTTTTGTTTTTTTTTTTACCCCCTTCTGCCCCTTGATCTTAAGTGAAATGTTAATGGATTTATGGGATTATATGTAGTTATGTGTATGAATAAAACTGTCTTAACAAATCTGCCTGTGTGCACACTGATGCTTCTGGCCTTAAAATATAATTCCAAACTGCAGAATATGGTAACTGAAAGCCATTGAACGAGTGGTTCCCAAGGAAGATAGGAAGCAGGGTGGAAGAGGGGAGAATATATATATGTGTTCTTGGGATCTGATCCTCTTTTGAAAAGAAATAGAAATGTGATGAGCACAGAAAACCTGTTCCTCATTCTTGACCATATGTCCATGAACAGGAAGATACTTAGTGAGGCCCAGAAAATTGGCAATAACCGTTTCTGGGATGGACTTCTAAAAAAAATTTTAGAGGAATCTAGCCACAGTGAATAGCAGAATTTAGGCAAATAAGGAACTACCCAATAGCAGTTTTTTCCTAGTCTCTTCTTTAATTTGTGAATATAGATATTTAGTTACTACTGATTAATCACACATAAAAAGCTCTGATGGGATTAGGTGCAGGAGAGGACTCAGTGGAATCCAGAGGATATGAAAAAAAAAATTTAGTACAGTACAGGTCACTGGTGCAACCTAAATTTTATTTTAGATTCACTATGGAATTGATGTCAGGTTACTGGAACTTGGTTGTTCCAAAAGCTAATTAAAATGCCAAGTTTTTTAATAGGGATGGATGGGCATTAAAATCTTAACTTAAATCTAGTCTCATTTTTGATACAAATTTCTGTATCTTTATACATTTTCATTTTGTGATATAAAACCTGAAGGAGATTTCGAGCTCTTGTTATTCACGGTGCATACTGTGTTTTTAGTAAGGTATGCTTTTCCTTGGCTTTATGACCTGTTAAAGAGCTGAAAAGACCATGTCAAACCCCTGAAGTGGTTAATGCCTGATCTTGTTAATAGCGATGGTGCTCATTCCTAGCGTGAGATCCAGTGTGTTGGCGGATCTTAAATTGGAAGTGGCCCTGGGTTTGGTTTAAATTTTCTCTGATCAACTTATTTAAAAGGAAGCTCAGTTGCCTGGTTAGCTTTGCCAACTCTGCTCTCCTATTTCTCTGCAGGCTATTGCACCTATTTTAAGTTTTAATTGTTGTTTCAGAAATGATTTATGCTGGAGAATGAATTTTTATTTTGTTGTTGTGCATGATCGAAAAATTTTGGGTAATCAATCCTGAAACATTTGAAATGTTTAACAACTGGTACCCCATGAAACAAAAAATAATTTGTGTTGAATGTTGGGTTTAAATTTAAAAAATCCTGTAATTTAATGTTTGTAAAAATAAGATTTTGACAATGAAGAACATATTCTCCATATTTATGCAATCAAACATAATTTGATTTTTCATATATATTCTCCACATTTATGCAATAAATCAGACATAATTTTCTTAAACAGGGGAAGCAGTGGCTCACACATGGTAATCCTTTTTGGAGATACTGTCAGGTGTTTTTAGGCATTTTGAAATGCATATATTTGGCTTTACCAAGGTGACAGAAATGAACCACACCACCACCAGCCTGTTAAGTCAGTTGCACTTTCACTACTCTCTTAAATTCAAGGGCACTTTCGTTATTAAGGGAAGTGAAACCATGAGCTGCCAAAAATGGTGGAAGGTAGTTTTCAGAACTTCTGTCACGAAAATTAATTTCTGCTTATGTCTGAACCAGGACATCTGTTAAATATTGTATAGTAACGCTTAAAGTTGAATAATACATTTTTAACCTGACAGTGTCCCTAAATTACCATGTTTGCTTTCATTTTCCAGCTGGGTTTTAATTTTGCATGCATTTCAGTGAACTATAGTATGCATAATAGTTGTTTCCTGGAAGCATTTTGGGGCTGTCTCTGCTGGTGTTCTCCAAAATGAGCAAGGAAGTGGAATTTATTTTCCTTTTGTGGAGGTTTGTTAGCTAATGAATAAGTAATGCAGAAGCAATTCCACTCTATTTACATATATGCATATGGTTTTGAATTCATGTTGTTTGAAGAACAGCTGTAAGTAAGAGGGATCTCTTCTTTTTAATGACAACCCAAACAACTCCAAAGTTTAGTACAACTAAATACTTCCATTTTGAGAAAAATACTTAAATTGTGGTTCTTTTGGCAAAGCAATTTTTAATGTGTAACGCTTGTCCTTAGTTTATCATAGGAGCCTCTGTGAAGCTGTTTTTTGGAAGTAATGCCAATAGAAAGTGGAAGTTGTGCATCTGCTCGCCAAGCAAAGCAGAAACGTAAATCACACAGCCTTTCCATTCGAAGAACCAACAGCTCCGAGCAGGAGCGGGCGGGGCTGCAGAGAGACATGTTGGAAGGGCAGGTAAGGTGATGCCTGGGGGCTTGCATCCCTTTTTTTAGTGTGTTTTCTATGGGGAGAAGGTAAACAAACTGAAATATTGAAATACGTCCAGTAAAGCTGCAGAAACAACAGATTTTGTTGCTTGTGAGTGCTCACTGCCTTTGGAGATCATTGATGTGGATGTTGACAGTCGTTCAGGTTGTGTTGAGACCTGTGGAGTTTATCAGCTTCTGTGTATTCTTACATGAATGATAAAGCCCTAAAACAGTGTAAACCCCAGCCTGCTTGTTCACTGCAACCTCTCCCTGTGGCCTGCAAAAGAAAAAGATCAAAGTTGATTCTTGCTTTCAAAAGTTTGCATTTGGAACAGTAGCAACCCAGAAATAAATACTTCTTATGATGACTCTGATAGGGAAAATATTAGTTGGAATGCTGTTCTGCATTCCTTTCTATAGGAAACAAAAAGTAAACAAATTTATTTACTTTTCTAAAGTAAACAAATACTGTGTGCCTGACAGAAGTGTGAGCTAACTCAGATTTTTGTTTGTGTGGGGTTTTTTATGTTTGGCTCAAATGAAGGTGTGCTCTTCTGGGATTAGACTTAAGGGAAAGAACAGCAGCCACTGCTTCTGCAGCTTTCTTAATCACATCAGTGTAGTGGTTGCAATCTGCACATGGAGTGTTGCACCTAAAAATTCTGAGATTACCTGTAGGTAAGGCTTCTGTCAGAAGCAGTACTGGCAAAGATAAGCAAATACCAGTTTTTTAAAAAGTATTTATTGTCAAATTAACTACACAGTGTTAGTGTGGGACTGGCAAAGATGATGCAAAACTTGATTTTTATCAGAGAGTTGGTTTGAAATACAAATGGAGCTCGGCTACAAGAAACCTCACACCAAAGTGCAGATACGCTGAAGGCAAAACCTGGTGTTTTCTCAGTGTTGTGACTTTTTTTTTTAATTTAATCTATTTTTTCAGTAAATTTTTAATATAATCTAATTTTTCAGTAAAGCATTAGTTTTCTGGGAATTAACAGGGCCTAGGTTGTTGCTTCTAGTCATGTAGAAGTTGGAGAATGCAAGTACCTGGATAGAAAACTCTTCATGCATTTGGAACTACTGCAGCATTCCTTCAGGAAAGGCATGAAGGGCAGCTGAGAGGTCAAGATATGCTGTCACCCCTGCATAGTAAACCAAAATGTTAAGCTGTTTTAGTATTTCTTAGCAAACTCTAAGTGTATTATGTTGTGACACATAGATGTTTAAAATGTTTTAGCTATCATCTTGTTTGATTTTGTTGACCTTGACCAGCTAGGTGGCAGAATCTATCAAGTAGAGAGTGTTAATGCCCCTTCACAGTGGAGCTGTAAACCACATGACATCTAGCTAAGGACTTTTGCAGATAAGGAGATAACATTATTACATGCTGCTTTAATAAGCTATTTTAAATAATGCCAACTTTAAAGAGAGGAAAGGAACTGAATGCATTTTACTATGTTGATTACTTCATTACAAGTTTAGATTTGTTTATCCTTTTGGGCTTTGAGAAGTGATTTGAAACACTTTTCTACATCTCCATTTTAGTTGCAAAAGTTGTAGGATAAGTTTGTTTCTTCCATAACCTTGCTGTATGAAATTTTTGAGTAATTGAATTAGAAATAATTCTTCTAACTTCAGCGTTTCTCGTAATAGTGTTTAACACATTTAGTATTTTTGTTTAATCAGTTTTGTTTCAGGTTGGTTTTAATTAGGATCTGTTTTGCTTCTGGTTGTCTGTGAATGCCTGAACCAAAGTACCCTATCAGGGGAGAGGCAGATGAGGAAAGGAATGATGATAAAGAGCATGGTCCCACTCCTACCAGCACAGTGCCACAGCCTAAGCCAGCTGTGAGCCTGTGTAAAACTGTGCACAAAGCAGGTGTGCTCTGTGTCATGGCTGTGAGTGGTTTCTCTTGCTCTCTCTTTAAAACTTTGGAAATAACTTCCACAACCAGGGTCAGGCTGCCCTTTTCCGCTGTGCCTGCAGACAATTCCCAGGGCTGTGGCAGAAGGTGACTCAGTTGAGTGAAAACTGTTTTAAAAAGCAGTTTATAGCTGGCTGCCTAGGTAAATAGTGAGTGTAGTAGGCCAATTTACATATTGTGGTCTATGAGCAACTGAAGAATAGAATGCTCAAGTATATAATATCTGGGGAGGGAAGGATTAGAAACTGTTGTTTTCTTCACACTTAGTGACAAAAATAGGTAAATGTTAAAAAAGCATTTAAAATTTTAGTTTGTCTTAAGCTTTGGTAATCAGTTGCATTGTATTCGCAACTTTCTAACCTGTTGCATAGCCAACTTTTGAATTACTTTATCAAACAAAATATTCTTTTTTCTTGAACTGGGAACATATTGATATTAAAAAGAAATTTTTTCTCACTTTCTGTTTTGTCAGTGAATTGTATCTTGATTTTTATCATTTTTCTCTACTGAAGAAAACCAAAACAAATATCATAATTGATTTGAATTCTGTCCCCTGAAAGAGAAAGAATATATAAAAATGAATAACTTTATTATGCACAGAGCTATTGTTTTGTGTTCTACACTAGCACTCGTTTTAATTTCCCTCTTTGCTGGGACATTGAGATAACTGTTAAAATCACTTCAAGATTGAAGAGTAATTTTATCAAATATATGTAATTAAAAATATAATTTTTGCCTCCTAGGATTCTAAGTTACCATCTGCTGTCCGGAATACACTCCTTGAACTTTTTGGACAAATAGAGCGGGAATTTGAAAACCTGTATATTGAAAATTTGGAATGTGAGTATCTATTTTTTTCTGGCAACTTACGAATTGTTCATCTATATTTAGGTTATAGTAACACTAATTAAAATGCTTATATTGGATAATGTGGTATAATTAGTGTAGCTTTTCTGTGAGCAGTTTAGGAGTTGTTCTGAACTTGTAGCCAAAGATGGAGTTGGTACCTTTTCAGAAAAAGCTTTCTCAGCTCTTGGATGCAAGGAGGGAGAGCTGATGTCTGTCACCTCCCTTGACTCTCAGGCAAAGCCAGTGAAGGGGCTCTCTCCTTATCATTGTAGGCTCTGGTTATGTTAATCTCCAGAAACTTCATCCAGACTTTGTAGTTTTTGGCTTTGTTTTATATTTACAGGCTTAATTTTAATGATGTAATATTAGTAAATAAAATTGGAAAAGCAACTTGCCTGAAAAAGTATAAAATGGGGTGGGTTTGCATCAAACATCTTACACATTGCATAACCAGTACCTGCAGCTGTTCAGGGGTTTTGAAGTCAAGCACTCAGATAAAAATTCCAGGTGTTGTCTGAAAAAGATATTTATTTGATGACACTGCAGTTGTCTGATAATGTAAGAGATCCAAGGTGATGTAAGAGGACCCAAAGTTCAGTAACACAGGCCTGTACAGTAACACAGTAAAACCTCCCTTGCTGGAATTTTAAGCTGTGTTACATGGGCTTGGATTCTGAATTGTGGAATCTCATTTGGGTCCAAGTCAATTTTTTTTCTACACCTAATCAGTTCCCACAGTTAAACCAGACAGTCATGTTACAAAAAACAAAACAAAACCCCTAGCCTGCTTTTTTTAACATGTTCTGGATGTTTTATTCTCTTAAAACCTGCGATTGTGTTGGCTGAAGGCTGTCATCAAACGTACGCATTTTTAGTGACAATTTGCACAACTGAATTCTCAGCTTCCTGCTGAGAATTTGGCTGGCAGCAAGAAAAGTAGAATTTCCCTTCCCAGCCTTATGCTTGTCAGAAAACAAGTGGTGGATTTGTACCCTCCAGAGTATGATTATTTTCCTTCTTTTACATTTCTTTATCTACTTTCTTCACCTCACAGCTCTAGTTACGATTGTGATCTCTTTTCACTCCCCTGAAAATTTCTAAATTTTCTCTTCTCATGCTCAGTCTAATATTTTTTGTTCTTGGCCTAATTCCTACACTATTGCTGGAGTTACTGTATACAGATTTTTAAAAAAAAATAAACTTTAAAGTATAAAAAATAGTTATTTGCAGCATTATCTTTCCTGTGAGACTCTAGTAGTAGAGAAGCATTCAGGGAGAATGTTATTTTATGGTTAATAAAATCTGTGTTAAGAAGGAATATGCTAATCGTGTGGCTAAAATATTTATGATGACACAAGTTTTCTGTCTTCTGCTGTTTTTAATTCAATGCAGATGGGCCATGTATTTCATAGAAATGGTTTTGTTAAATCTTAGCCTCATTTATTAGTAAGGGTAATTAGAAGCCACCAATACTTTGTGTGGGATCTGGGTCAAGGTTGATCTCTGGAAAATTCAGCATGAGTCTTGCTTTATGTCTTGGTGAGTCCTGCTTTTATAAAATCCCACTTGATCTCCTTTCCTCTCCTTAGCATGAAATAGCATACTTACTAACCATAATAGTTCTTAAATAGTATGTTAATGCTGTTATTAATAATAGTCATTTTTTGTAGTAATGTGGCTTTCTGGATTTGTTAGTGCGTAGGGAGATTGAGACACTGAATGAGCGCTTAGCGGGTGAAGGACAGACAATTGATGGTGCTGAACTGAGCAAAGGACAGCTGAAAACAAAAGGTAAGAGAGCCACAAAGAATCCTGAACCAGTATTTCTGAATTCAATTTTTATACTTCGTTGACCAAAACTTAGAATGTTACTGAAGGGAATTAATTCCAGTTACTTATACAAACAAGCTAATTTTGTATTTGAAATGTCTCCCTTTGAATCTATTTGTCTCAACAGCCAGTCACAGTACCAGTCAGCTTTCTCAGAAATTAAAGACAACTTACAAGGCATCTACCAGCAAGGTATGAGACAAATTAAATTTCTACTCATCCATGTGTATTCATGAGACTAACAGTCTTTTAAGTTGTAAATTGTGGTTTCTTTAAGCTGGGTAGTGTAAGTAACTCTGCCTCCTAAGAAGCAGTATGTTTATCTTGGATTCATCAATGACCCATTACTTCACCACACTGTATGATACTGTTACAATAAGTGCCCACTTTTTTGAAGAAGGGACATTGGAGGGGAGAGAGTGTGCACACGTGTATGTGGGAATGCTGTTTTATAAATAAAATTAAAATTATTCTGTTTCATGAGGGAAATAGAGAATTTGCTAGTGGATTTCTGAATAAAGATTTGGGTATTGCAGTTAAAATAGGGATTTAAGTAGGCGCCTCTATATGTACTATTACAAATTTCTTTTTTTAAATAATTTTTGTTTTTAGCTTTGAGACTAGAACAATTAATTAGAACAACAAGGTTGCAAACCTTGCTCATCAGTAGCTAGTGATCTTTTTTTGTTTGGTGTTTTGGCCCAGTTAAACCTTTCTGATGCTTTTCATTTTGTACATGTGCATCAGCCTGATATTTTTGTTTTCCTCGCTCTTTCCCCTTTTTCAATTCTTTGCAGAGGGTTTACCTGCTGCACTTTTTTCTCTATATCAGAGTCATTTATTGATACATGATTAAATAAAATGTTAAATAAAATGTGAGGAAACCACAGTAGAATCTGGTATGTGAACCAGCTGTATAGGAAGCTCTGTGGTGACCTGTAATGCAGGCTGATATGTGGTGTAGGTGTCTTGGAAATACCTTCTCTTAAGTATAAAAGTTTGAGAGTAAGAATAAAGGTAGTGAAATAGACTGAGGCTACTTTTGTTTATTTGATCTCCTTTATATTTTTCAAACTTTTATTCTTACCAGTTTGATGCATATAGATGTCTCTTTTAAGATGTAATGACTTACAAAATTTTAATGAGACCACTTAAACTTAGTGACAACATAATATTAATATGGGCTGTATAGTTTTGATACACTTACTATATAGTTATGAATTAGTACCCTCTAGTGTAGTATTGAATTTTGTGGGGGGTTTTTTGTTTGGTTTTGTTTATTTTTTTTTTTGTTTGTGGGGTTCTTTTTTTTGTTTGTTTGTTTGGGTTTTTAAGGCAGATGTTAAATCCTTGTCTTCTTTTACTTTCTTGCAGTGTAGCAGTCATATTTTTTCCTGGGCGAGACAGGCAGAGCTCCCAGCTTCAGCATGGGAAGCTGGGAAGTATGAGGTGGAGACTTCTGGGGAACTGATATGCATGCACAGCAAAGCAGCCATGAGTAGTGGAGCGTGAAGAATTTAATACCTGAACATTATGCACATCTCTTGTATCAATTGGTAGCCAACAGATGTCTGCATGTGCTGATATATTTCTTTTTACAGCTTTGAGTCAGAATTTACTGGGCAGTAGCCAGGAGCTGAGGGAAGTTACAACACTGAGAGCATCTCTGTCCAGTGTGTTCTTTGAAACCTTAATGAACTTCACAGAGGTGCTTTATTTTGACCTCTCCTTCTTTCCTGCACAGAAGAGTCAAAGCTGTAACCTTTTGTCTCTCAACCCATAGAGAGACTATAGCAAAGAGTTAGGAAAGTGTATAACTTTCTAACAAACCATGATTTTTCTATCTGTAATCTGATTAGATGTAGTTCCCCAGTACCTTGTCTGAGAAAAAAAAACATTTACAGTTTTAAGAATTCAACAGCTTTGAAATTCTTATGGCTGAACTTTCTATGAATGTTGAATGAACAATGCCATTTCCCAAAACTGTTGTGTTCCCAACTCACTGGGATAGTAGATGTTTTGTCTTCAGCCCTTCTTTTATACTGGTACCATACAGGGGGTTTCTTGGGTCTGTGTTTTTTTGGATTGGCTTTTTTTGCCTGTGGAAAATTAGAAGAGATTTAAGTTTTACAAACCAATTGTTTGGTGTAATTGCACACCATTACATTTTTTCAGATTGGCAGTGCATATAGAATGATTTTTTTTTTCCTGAAAAGACCTTTCCTGAAAAGACTATTAGCTTAATCTAATGAGAAGGCTAATCCTTGACTGCTTTACTATTGGTAAAAAATACTAGGACTTAACCAAAAATACTAAAGCAATCTGTTCATTCTCTTGGGGAAAATGCTGAAGTGAACATTCTTAATTCAAGCCCTTCATATGAAATTTCCATGCTGGAATACTTTTCATCACTTAGCTATCTATGAAGTTGGCAAAACTCATTTCAGAAAAGCATAGTTTTAGCAGCAAGGGTTATCCACGAGTATTTAAATCCTGAAGAGGTAGAGAAGACTTGGTACTCTTTAAACTAATTTTTTTGTTAATGGACAAGATTCTGTAAATTAACTGCAGTTGGTTTTAGATGCAGGGATCACTACATGAGATCCATGTTTTGATATTAACAAAATGTAATGGCTGCTGTTAATGATTCCTGGCTTGTGAAAGTTGTTACAACATCAGGGAAGCATCAGTTGTTTATGCAGGGTCCTAAAATAAACTGCAATTATGTAACTTGCTCCATCCAAACTAAATTCCAGATCTCTCATTTGTCTAGATCAGGATAAAGACTCTTAAAAGAATGTATTTATTCATCCACTAGTTAAAAGGAATAAGACTTTTTGGACTATGTAGTTTTACCCTCACTGCTTTAAGTTTTTTCACAGGACATTCTGTCCATCAGGCACAGATGTAATGCTGTAAATCAAGTTTTCATTCTTATTTCCAATGTGCCCAGTCTGTGTAAGAAACTTTGTTACAGGGTGCCTCTCTCTGACTTGTTTATAAGTAACATAGTAAACAATTGTTGTTTCCCTATTAAACAACAGTTGTTTCCCTATTAAATAATTTTGTGGAGGTACATGAAACTATATCAATTTAAGAAAGAGGTCGGACAAAGGCGACACTCAGGATGTGGTTGTTCGTTTATTTGTATACGATGATCTACAGAAATTACTACAGAAATTTTCTGCAATACAGAAACCTCTTTTTAGCAAGTTGCATGTTCTTTAAATATTTCCTTTCCTGGCTTGGGACATTGTTTATATGTATTTAGCAAGCAGGAAGTAGTCCAGCCCTATCTAGTTTATTCAGTTACTGGTATGTGAAGTGAAGGGCATCAAAAAAAGAAAGGAAAATAGAGTGGAAAATGTGTGTTGAGTAAATATCTGGATCAGGACATTTACTGTTGGATAGTGTTCTTCAAGTCTTGTCTTCTTTGTGTTGATTAAAGACTGCTAATACCTCAAAAGGAGTTTGCCATTAAATGATCAGTGAAACTGTCCAACAGTTTTGGAAATTCTGTGTTTGTTGATGGATAAGGGACAGTTTCTCCTAGAAAACTTTTGCATGAGGGTTTGACTCCACATTAGAAAGACAGAATGCAAGCACAGACTGAGTTGGAAAATACCAAGTTTGGAGTTTGAGCTGAGTGCTGTATTAGTCCTTTCCTGTTAGTATTTTATTCAGCTGTTCTACTTCTCATACATGAGTCCATTTAATTAAAGGACTCTATTCAATGTGAAAGTTGCATCTGTAGGATTGTGTTCAGAATTTAGGACACTGCAGTATGATTGCACTAATAATCTTTACCATGAGCCCATTTTCTTATCAGTGCATCTGTAATGTTCCTTCTGCTGCTGTGAAATCAAAATGCATATTCACTGATAATTTGGAATTCAAATGGGGCATTATCATTTCATCACTGGAGAGCTGACATGCTCAGGATTTGGAATGCTCTTGCAGATTTTCTTTTAGCTTTAAAAACCTTTTTTGAAGTAATTTGCTTTAATTACATACTTAAGACCTTCTATTTTAATACCAGAAACTAATGGGATTTTAACTTTAGTTTATTGTATCTGAAATGTAGACTTAATTAACTTTCTAACTTTTACTAAGCTGTAGATAAGTCTTAATGTGATTAGTGTTGAAGTATTTAAAGGTTTTGATTTAACTGGTCAGATACCTGCCCGTAATTTCATGCTGAGGAAAACACTGATAAATTGAAGTTGTCTTTTTGTTTCAGTTTAACAAAGCTTTTGAGGTAGTCTTTTTCGAAGAACAGTTATGAGCTTCAAGACTTGTGGGATAAAAATAGGGTATTTGTAATAGTGGTCTTTATTTTTTTTAAGCCATCTTTCATGACTCTTGGTTTCAATTGTCTCTGGAAGTGTTCAGCAAGAGAAACAATTTTTTTAATATTGTATCCACTTTCTCTGAAAATGTAGGATTTCTGCAATTTGCTTCCTTTCTGTAGTTGCTGAGTGTTTTGAGCATTCCTACTCTGTAGTGACTTGTAGTTTACTGTTTTACCAGACTTTCCTTCCTTTAATTTGATATTGCTTATGCACATAGTAATTTGGATTTAATGAGTCTTCTCTGTTCTTCCCCTAATAGCTTCATTTTGAGGGAGCATGCTTATCAAACGTTTAAATGAGTTTGACATATTTTTTTAAAAGCTTCATTACACAAATAAACAGGCATATGCTCTCAGGTTGATGTTTGATTTGATTAGCTTCATGCAGTTTTAAAGAAAAGCAGCAGTGAGTATTTTAAATTGGAATGTTTCTGGGTTTTGCTAGAATTATATAAAAAGTACATTTTCTTCAAACACATTACACTGGCTAGCAGGGACTGTGTAAGCTATCAGATGTACTTGTTTGGGAATAGGCAAGGAAAGTTTTAAGGTCTTTTGCTGGGTTTGGTATTTTTATTTTTATATTTTTTTCCATTAAAATCCTTTCCCAGACTGAATGAGAAATGCACTCTGCACTTGTACAACTCATTACTCCAATAAGATTGCATTACTGTAGTACAGAATAGTTTGTCTTGCATTCTGTAAAAGGCCTGCTATTAAAAAAGGGGGAAAATAAGGAAATGAGAGGTATATTTGCATCCAAACTCACTTTCCCACCATCAAATGTCAAATTTTTGACAATAGTGATTTGTCAGAACATTAAAGAATCATGGAAAAGTTAATATCTATTTTTATTTGTGAGATAATTACTTAATCTTGGATTGATGTGGAAAAAAATGTTGGTGTCTCTGCTATTTCAGATTGTATCCAGTTTTAAAACTACAACATCAAGGGCAATCTGTCAACTGGTAAAGGAATATGTTGGCCACAGGGATGGTATTTGGGATGTCAGTGTCGCGAAAACTCAGCCAGTGGTGTTGGGAACTGCATCTGCTGGTAAAGTTTTGTGTTGCTTGAATATTTAGAAAATTCTGGTTAAGTCCCTGAGCTATAGCAAATACAGATCCAAAGCATACTTGAAAACTGAGCTCCACACTGGAAGAGTTCTTTCAAAGAAGTTTGGCAGCTGAAAATACCTTAAAATTGGAATTTCCTTTCCCTTAGAGGGTTCAAGCATACTTGTTGGTCTTTCTGAAGTATGTGCCAGGTCACTTCCATGCAGGTCACAGTCTCCTTAGTCAGCTNACTAGCATAGTTCAGCCCTTTTTTGTAGGAGCTGTACATGTGGTTATAGTTTGCATCTTCTTGTATTCTTGCATTCTGTCTTTTGCCTCAGAACACAGGGACAGCTAAAAATCTTAATTTTCAGTCCTTTTTACTTTATTAGATTTATTCCCTCCACTTGAGGGGGTACAAGTACTAATGAACAAGACACTAAATCTATTATAGTCCAAAAACCCATGTAGAGACTTGTGTAGTTTTGGAAAATTATTAGGGAAATAAATCATAACCAGATACAATCAGTCAATTTAAAGTGACATTCTTTTGAAGCTGGAACAGAATCCAAAGGTACTGACTAGACTTCAATATTTACAGACCAGAAATCTCTGCTTCTTGAACTGAACTGTTACAATTTTTATGTGCCTGCTGAGGGGGCACATTTTGTCTTTGTGTGGGACATCTTGTCTTTGTCCTGATTTAACTAGGAAACAGCTGTTCTCCAATTGAGCTTTGAGGTACTACCCACTGAAATACTTAAATTAATTGTTTATTTTTGGGTGTGGGAGGATAAAGGAGTGGCATTTGGAGTGATTTCCTTTTAAAATTAATTTTTATAGTGCTCTGCAGTGACCTGTATACATTTGGGATTTCCATGCAGGAAGTAAATAGATTGTGCCTAGAATTCCTGTTTGTAGTTGACTGCCTTTTTCACCATGGAATGCTTTCTCTGCTTTTATCTGAGTCTCACAATGCACAGCTGGAGCTTTATACTGAAGCATATAACCAAGTTAGGAAAAATATCAAAAGTAGAATTTGCCTTTCAATACTTGCTGCAAATTAATCTGATTAGGACAGCACCTTTACTTTTTGGGGGAGATGTACAATGATAGGAAAATGTTACGTTTGGTATATAAGGTGGTAGTCAAGAGTTCTATGGTATGTGCTCAGTGGAAGATAACTTGTTTGGTGAAAGGGTAAAAATGAAAAACATATGTTTTTAACTATTTACAGCTGCTTTTTAATCTTTGTAGATCACACTGCTTTGCTGTGGAGCATAGAAACAGGGAAGTGCCTTGTCAAGTATGTAGGGCATGTTGGCTCAGGTAAGATGAGGGCATATTGTGAAAACTGGGAACAGAGCATGGGAGGGGGAAATGTGCTTTGGCCAGCTACAGAAATGTTTGTTGTGGTTTCACTTGCAGGTTTGCCAACATCATTAGCAAGTCAATTGTGAAGTTCCACTAACTTTCATGCAGAGAATGTTTTGTAATATGATTCTTTATTGGAGAGGCACATTAAGACAGTTTTGCAAATGCTAAATGAATAAACAAATCCATATAAAGAAATTTACAGGCACAGTCATGACAGTCAGAAGTTAAATGTCAGAACTCATTGTGGTCTCGTGCATGTGGAGAACAAAAGAAGCTTACACAATCAGAAATCAGCTGTCTTGCAGGATCTGTGTTTGAGTTAGAAACTACAGATGCTTTAAGGTCCCATATATGTTTTGCTGCATAATACAAAGATCTTGTTATTAAGTCAGTTAAATATAGTTGTCTTTCTTTATACCAGCACGAATATTGTGGTAACTGTTTTTTAAAGCCCTCTTCTGGTGAGGAGGTGCAGTGCAGTGAGTGTTTTTGATGTTAATCTTAATTTTTAGTGTGCAATTTGACAAGAACTTGATTAACCCCCTTCTCCCTCTTAATGACTTAGAATACAAGATTTTTTAGACCAAAACTGTGGAGGTTTTCCATAGCTTTAATTTGCTGTTGTGAGCTGAGCACTTTAGTTATCATGCCCTGGGAAAGTGAGGAATCCAGTTATTGACCAGGATTGTTTGGTTCAATAACTCAGCATATCACACAAACTTTGTGGCAAGGGTACAAATAGAATTAAGTTCTCTAGAACAGCTTCAGCTGTTGAGTTGTACTTTTTCTTCCTACTACATGACTTGTAGTGCCTACAGCCCAAAGATAAATGCCCAAAGATAGAAACAACTATTAATGATAGAAACAACATGTTAATGTGTTCAGATATCTCAGGTTGTTTGCTGCATGAACCTCTATGTTCTGTAAACTCATGTTTGAAAACTTCACTCGCTCGAACCTTCATGCTTGTAGCTTTCTTTTAAAATTGCCATTTGAATAACTATGAAAATAAGAAATTCTAACCTGTATTTGTAAACAACTGTTTTTATAATAACAACAAAAAATTATATTGTATATAAACTTTATATAACTATATACATCTATAAATTATAAGAGAAATAATGTATTTTTATGTTATAAAACTTTCTTTTGTTTGACAGTTGATTTGAAATGGTGCAAAGGTGTTGGGTGCCAGCAACTGGTGCCCCATAGAGTTAGCTCAGTTTAGGGAGTATCTTTTTAGACTCATTACACCACGCTCTGCCAACAACATATGCATCTATTTTACTTGTATAATGGATGGAAATGGGTTCTAAGTTCTGTCTTGAATTGAATTTTATGCACTGAAATGAAATGCAGAGCTTTGTTGCTTGATGGAATTCTTGCAGGACATCATGTTTTGATTATGTAGGGTTGCAGGACTGAAATCTGATTCATGTTACTTCCATCAGGTTTTCAGGCATTTGTTCTTGCAATCCTAAGTAATAAACAGAATGTTGATGGTAACATATAGTAAGTTTTCATTAAGTTAGAAATAATTATGGCTATTTAAATTCTTTTTATGGAAGTCCAGAGTGTTATTCCCTGTCAGCTTACATACAATTTGAATGTGGTTTGTTTATCCTCTCTAACATGAACCACTTGTACTAGATTCAGGAAATAACTTACTAGAAAATGTGTTGTTGTATAATCAATTGTAGCTGCTTTCCTTGATACTACCCTTTTATATCACCTAAAGGATTACTACCAAAAATTGCTGAAAACTTAAGACAACTTGATTTTTCAATGCTTTTAATGATAAAATATTGTGAAAGAATTATTTTAGTATACTAACTTAAAACTTTACTTTGTTTGATACAGTAAACTCCATAAAGTTTCATCCCACTGAGCAAGTGGCTCTTACAGGTATGTAAAGTTTTTTTGTATGTTAGATATGTTAATCTTGATGGGAAATAAGTGTAATGTGCTAATTTGTTCAGATTGCCTCTCTCCCTATTGCTTTGTCAGCATCCTTCTTGACTGAATTATTTTTATATTTGAAGGCATAACAAATCAGAGCTAGATCTTGCCATCTGTGTTTTTCATATCATGTTGTCATTTGTGCTTGCCTGCTCCAAACCAGACACTTGGAATCATGCACCAGGTGAATGTTCTGGAATTCATCCCAGAGTACTCAAAGACCTAGTGGGTGTTATGGCAGGATACCTCCTGATTACCTACCAAAGTTCTTGGGAGTCTGGAGAGGTCCCTTCTGACTGCTGTTACTCCAGTATTACAAGGGTGTGAGGAAAGACCCATGGAACTACAGACCTGTTAATCCAATCTCAGTTCCTGAAAAAATTACGGAGATTATACTGGGTACTGCTGAAATGCATTTAAAGAATAATGCAGTGATCAGGCACTGTCAACATGTGTTCACAAAGGATAAGGTCCTGCTTAAATAACTTGACATCCTTATAGGATAAGGTCACCTTGCCTGGTGGATGAAGGGAATGTGGTGGATTAAGTTTTTCAGGGGTTTAGTGAGGATTTTGGTACTGTCCTTGACAGTGTTGTTGTGGACAAGTTGTCCTGCTGTGGGATGAGCCAGTTCAAGGTGTGCTGTGTGGGCAGCTGGCTGGAGAGCAGAGCTCAGGTTGTAGTAAATGGGGCTGCTGCATCTGGCTAGCAAAGGATCACCTGTGGTGTTCCTCAGGGGTAAATTCTAGGGCCAGTCCTGTTCAGTAGATTTATCAGTGACCTGGATGCATCATTAGCAAGTTTGTTGGTGATATCAAATAGGATGGTGCTGCTGATTCTCATGAGGGACAGGAGACCTTTCAGAGGGATCCAAATAAGTGAGAGCACTGGGTGATGTTTAATGAGATGAAATTTAACAAGTTCTGATGCCAGATGCTTCAGCTAAAACAGAGTAATGCTGAGCACAAGTATAAATTGGGAGAGGAGTGGCTGGAGAGCAGCCCTGCAGGATTAGATCATGTTTGTTCTGACCATAGCAAGGACTATATTGAGTTTGCCCTTAGTTAATAATGAATAAGTCTGTTTTAAAGCAGATGGAGTTAAAATCACATGGTACCTTCTGAGCTGTAAACTGCTACTAGTTAAGATGAGTTGGCAGAAGTGGAATAGCTTCACACTTCCTATTTTGGGTTTCTCATTAAAACTATGTAAAAACACTTAATGGAAGAAATCATTGAATAAAGAGCCCCAGTATTTTGACAAACAGTAAACAAGTATCTGGTGATGTATTAAATGCCTTCTTCAAGTATTACATATTGAGTAGTGGTGAGACTCATGTTGTGATGTGTGGTATTCAAGTGCATGTTACACTGTAGGAGTGATTAATTTGATAGCTGCTTATATCTTGCATAATGAGTTACATTTGAAATGTTGAGACTTGCTTACCATAAAGTTCATAATGGTGTCTATTAGGAAAAGATGCAACTTAGTATTGCTAAATGTAATATTAAAGCTTGTTTTTATTGCCCATGGAAATACTCTTATTTATTCTCTCTCTTTTTTTTTTTGCTTCTCTTCCCCTGTGCAGCATCTGGAGACCAGACAGCTCACATCTGGAGATACATAGTACAGTTGCCTACACCTCAGCCAACTGCAGACTGCAATGTAAGCAATCAGCTTGCTGCAACTAAACTAACTGCACAGCAATTTCATCAGAGACAGGTTTTATGATAAACCTGAATGTTAAATTCACACATAATTAAAAAATCACATGATTTCAGGACTGCCAAAGGTGGGACTTTAAGGTTTTAGCTGAACAAGTGTATTTCAACTGTTCTTTGAAAATAGACGCCCTTCATTTTTTCAAAGGCATTTGATGCAGAATAGAATTTAGAGCTTCAAGTAGATGAATTGACTTTTTGTTCAAGGTAGTAACTGTGTAAATGAACTGTAAATGAACAGTTAAATAACTTCTTTTTTGTAATAATGAAGTTCTTTTTAAACTGGTTAAATTTTTGTAGGTAACTTACTGAGGCACCTGTATTAGCTGTAGTTGCTGTGGATTGAAAACTGATGGTAAAGACTTGTAATTTTGACATTTATTTAATTGAGTCTTTATTGATTTCTAATCAACCCTTGCCAGCACACATCACACTGTCTGATTTTGTTGTCCCCAGGCCTTTATTTAGTCCGTATTTTCTCTAGCCTGTCAAATGCTTATTTTACTTAAAAGCACCCTTACTAAATAGTGAAGAAAACAGAGTTTAATAGCATGAGCTTCTCAGTAGGCTAAGCAGGGGCAGGAGTTGACTGTATAATACGAGATAGATTTCTGAATGGAAAATGTCTGATTCAGTTTATTTGATTTGGCATTTCCATTTTGAAAGAAAATACAAATGTTATCTTTTCCACCCCCAAGTAACATAAAAGATGTTTTTGTCTTGTGTAAGTGTAAAAGGAATTCAGAGAATGATGTTTAATGATGACAGAAGAATTTATTTTGTGTCCAGTTTACATCAGCACTGCATGATGACTGTGTACTGACCAACAGAGAAATATTGCTGTAATGATTTGATTTTAATGGATAAAAATGTCTGTAAATTATTGTCTTCCCAAAGATAAACATAGTCAGTGTCCTATTAGATGCTTCCTACCTTTAAAAATTGAAAGGAGAAAAGTCCCTTGATAGAGTGCTACAATAGAACTCTAGGATAATATACTTACTTACCAGATAGTAAAGGGGACTGATACTCAGAGTTAAAGAGTTTGGAGGAGATTTTAAAATGAAGTAGAAACATTTCACCACTTTCCCTGGTGGTCTGTTCCAAGGCTTGATAACCCTTTTGGTTAAGAAATTTTTTCCTAACATCCAGTCTAAACATCCCGTGCTGCAACTTGAGGGCACTTCCTCTTGTCCTATCACTTGTTCCTTGGGAGAACAGACTGACACCCCCCTGGCTGTACCCTCCTTTCAGGGAGCTGTAGAGAGCAATGAAGTCTCCCCTGAGCCTCCTTTTCTCCAGGCTGAACAACTCCAGTTCCCTCAGCTGCACATCAGCAAGTTGTTAAAAGGAGTTATTAAAAGTGCATTTAACTTACTGGTTATATTCCTTCAACTAAGTTTGTGATAGTGAGTACTGGAATGGGCTGGGTGCAGCAGAATTAATTTACCCAAATTCACATTAGGGGGATTGGGAAGCATTTGTGCTTCAAAATGTAACTTGGAGACATTCCTTCCTTTTTATTCTAAATCTTTTTTTTTTCTCTTGCATTTTACAGCAAGTGTCTGGAGAAGATGAAGTTGAAATCTCAGACAAAGATGAACCTGATGGAGATGGAGATGGTTCCAGTGATTGTCCCACTGTCAGAGCCCCGTTAACTTCACTGAAAAGCCACCAAGGAGTGGTCATAGCAGCCGACTGGCTTGTTGGGGGGAAGCAAGTTGTGACAGCATCGTGGGACAGGACAGCAAATCTCTATGATGTAGAGACTTCTGAACTTGTCCATTCTCTTACAGGTATTTGTTCACTCACAAAAAAAAAATAAATTGGTGGTTTGTTTTTATATGAGGGTTTATTTGTACATACTAAAACACTGAGAAAAAGAAGTTGTTTCTCTGGAGCAGAATGTGAGTGTGTACCATCTGCTGCTCAGTGTTGTAATAGTTTTTAAAATTGCAGTCTTGTAAATCCCCTGAGCATGAATTTGTTTTCTTTTAAGCTTATGATTTAACCTGTGAAAAAATAGTTGTTTAAATTGAATATACCCAAATTTTAGTTCTTGCAAAAGGCTTTTGCTGTGTTCATGGTGTGTTAAGCAGCAATAATATACACTACTGAATGTGAAATAAGTAGCGTGGTTTTTGCCTTCAAATACATTCCCAAACTTTTACAGCAGTAACAGGATTAAAGTTCAGAATGATTGTTACACCTTTCTGTTTGGGAAAAAGGGAAAACAACCATCAGCATTTCATTCCTAGTGTATGTGGAGAGGAGAAGTCCTATTTTCAGTGCCTCACATGCTGTCCTGTGTGATTGCAGGGCACGACCAGGAGCTCACGCACTGCTGTACCCATCCCACCCAGCGCCTCGTGGTGACCTCGTCCCGCGACACCACCTTCCGCCTCTGGGATTTCAGAGACCCTTCCATCCATTCTGTCAATGTCTTCCAGGGCCACACAGAGTAAGTGACAGCTCCTGCACAGGTTTTCACAAGTTCAGAAAGTTGCAAATCTGCCCAGAACTGTTCCTGTGCGCTTTTTGAGGTACTGAGTTCAATCCTGGATTGTGAGACTGATTTTCACAGAAACCCCCAGTTGTCCTCCTTCAAATGTAGACAGCAGTACATAATTTCCAAAACAGCAGCCAGGGCTCTTGGTGTGCTATTTCTCATATGGTAAGTCTTGATAAAATTTGTTGCAATTGAAAGAGATTTGAGGTATGAGGTTCTTTTTGGCATTGGTTATGCTTGCAGTTTGGGGTTATTGCTGTGATGCAGTGGATCAAGCAGATTGCCTCTGCTTATTTTGATACTCACTGTGAAGTAAAGGTTACTCCTCTGAAACCAGTGGATAAAAAGGATTAATTTTTACTCTTAAAAGCTTCTAATCTTTACATAAAATAAGAAACAAAATTACAGTCATCAATTGCCATGTTCTGTCAAAACAATGATTCTGATGTAACTTTTTTAGTTACTAATTTAGGCTTAATGTTATTATACTGACTACTATTGAACATGGACAGCTAGTCCTGAGAATCTGTGTTCTGATGTTTACTTAATTTTCTGATTTTTTGAGCTCTGATACATGGAAAATGCCGGTGTAACTTGGAAATACTTTACCCAAGGAAGCAAATCTTTTCTTGACTTGTGAATATTTGAGCTTGACTGTTTCAGAAAAAAATTCACCTCCTTTCTTCTGAAGAAAAGATGATTCTTAATCCTAGCTCAAAATACAAATCCCAAGTATTTATTCACATTTCTTCCTTTTTATTTTATTTATTTTTTTAATATAATTCAAATGTGCAGTTGCCGTTATGGCTGAGTTTCAGCACCTTCTTTTTCATTTTCTCAGTATTAACTAGCCTATATATAAACTAAAACCTCTTTAACCCCCTCTGCCCTGGACTCTTGAGCTTGATAAATTACTTGATGCTTCACAATCACCATGTATAAGTAACCATCCTCTCCTGATGGAGCAGTAAGTTTGATTTTGTGGCCTACGTCCTAGAAGTGTTTAATTTCATCACTTTTGTATTCTTCTATCACTTTTCCTAGAATGTGGTGTAAAGTTTGAAAGTTTTATTTCCATTGATGCTTGCACTTTTTCCCAAGCTGATTAGCTGCTTTGTCTCAGGATGTTTTTTTAGAGACATGACCAAGACTGACATTTGTGTTTTCCCATGTATTTGCTGAGACTAAATTATGCTGATCTCTGGTGATGGTGCATACTGTAAAAACTGTTAGCTGGTGTTTTGCTGACACCTATAAACTAACAGAGAGTTTATTTTTTAGGAATGGAAATAGACCTTGTACAACCTCTTCAGTTGCTCTTACTCTAGCTTTTAATGGTCTTCATATTTGCATTTGTGTGCTGTATCAACTGTCTGTGTTTTGTACTTTGAATGTATGAGTTTTTACTATTGACATAGGCTTTTTCACCAAATGCACCCTAAATTTGACAGTCTCAAAATTGATTTTACTTTCCAGTGGCCAGGGCTGCTGAGATCTCTCATTTGTGGAAGGGGTAATCTGTTACAGTTGTTTCATTGATGAGTGCAGACAGAACAGAAATGGGAGGGGTTGATATTTTTGCAGTTGAGATGTACTTTGAGGAATTTTATTGTTGTTCTTTTATTGTACTGCCTACTGGCAAAATATTTTTAAATTACCCTCTCATCAACACTGCAACAATCTCTTCACATTAAGCAGCACAGAAGAAACTGTGGGGGTTTTTTTGGCTTTTCTGAATGTCTGTTTGAATAATTTGCCAAGTATTTAATACTTTGATAGGCCTTTGGCATCAGTTCTGTAAATTGGATGTTCCAGTTGTTAACACTGGTGATTTAAAGTCCTCAACCATAAGTTTTAACACCCTGTGCCTCAATTGTACCTGATGAGTCTGGCGCTCAGAGAGCAGCTATTTTTTCCACCAGATCAACTCCCAATGCGCTGTGCCAATACAATCACATGCGAAACATCTCGATCACAGGCCCAGCCTTCCGTGTTGGTTTTGGACACCCCAAATCTCCTTCCCGCCCATCCTCGCTCCGGTCACCGCCGCTCGCCAGCAGGTGGCAGCACCGCGCCGCGGCAGCGCAGCCATCGCCTTCCTTTAATCAGCCCTAATGAGCCGCACTGAGGGTGTGCTCTGAGCGGCTCATTACCGTGTAAACCTGAAACTGAGGCTGCTGTGCTGGAGACTAAGGGATCCTCTTGTAGACAGAGCTTATAAAGCTTTTGGAGAGTTAACTGATGTCAAAGAACGAAGAGATGCAGTGCATTGTCCTCTATGTCATAGTGATGGTATATCGAGATTATTTGTGTCTTAAGTGGACTGAGAAATCACCTATCACTTTGGTGTCCTGAACATGGTTTTATTAAAAGCAGAATGTTTCTTATCATCTAGTACTAAGACAGTTTAGGGAAATAAATTCTCTTCCAGTAAGGCCAGGAGGAATCATTGTGATCAACCTGTCTGTCTTGAGCTGCTTGCATACATAAGTGTTTTCAATTAAGAGGCAATTCTAGAATTGCCAACTGTATGTTAGCCTGTTACAGTGGTAAAGATTTCAGTTTATCTCTTGGCAAATTCTAGATGTTGCTTGTTGCAGTGTTTAATTAACTTCCCTGTTAAACTTTTTGTGCCTCCCTAGTCTGTCTAGCTTCAGAGTAATCTTTTGTTTTTTTATCTTCAAAAGCTTTGTTTCCTATGTTAATTACAGAAATTTTCTGTACTCTCTTCCTGTATTTTCTGTTCTTATTCACAAGTTACCTATTTTGCCTCAAAGTGTGTTTCTAAGTATATTTTGACATTTATAGACTAAATATAGCACTTTTGCGAGCACTGATAGCACTTTTGTCCTTCAAGCCTGCATTCAACTGGGGTTTTTTGAAGTTGTATCTTCCCATTGAAGTTTCCATTTCTGTAAACATTGCTTGTTTACATTTTTCATATATATATGCGCACGTGTGTGTGTGACTGTTTCAGTTCAATAAATGACTTATTTGCTTGTGCCCTGCTCACATAACAGTAAAAGTATCTTGTCACTTACTGTTTTAAATTTGCCATGCCCCCAGTTCTTCTCACTTACTTATCCTTTACTGATGAAAAAAAAATGAAGTAGTGTGGAAATAAGACTGATGTTTGCTTAAATAGAAATATTTTTAATTCTCTGGTTCTGTATGTGCACCAGTAGGAATTTGTCTTACTAGTGCTGTGAATCCCCAGTCACATCCCCATAAGAAAAGTTTAACAGAGCCCTGGGAAAAGATTACATGTATGTTATAATCCCATAATTATAGGTATGTTATAATTTTGTTATAGTAATACTATAACTTGTGGTCCGTAAACGAAATTGATTTCCTGAGTTAAAGCCTCCAAAAATCCTTCTGGTGACTCATATTCCAGTATCTTTTTTTACAGCAGTTACTGCTTTGAAATACATGACTGATAATAACAGGTCTCCTATTGAGAAATTATTCAATTTAGAGGTTATTGATTAGAGCTTTTCAAGCTGAACTAAGGTTTTGTTCTGCAGAGCAAAATGGTTCTGGCATCTGCATGGCAGTGTTCATTCCACTTCACTTGTGCTTTCCTTTGCTGACACCTGCACAGCCCATCCTGTCCCAGCTGTGCAGGCCTTGCTGTTCCCAACGTGGTGGCTTTGAGTAACACTGGTGTTGGCATGCTCTTGAATATCTGCTTGATGAGTTTTTCTGTCCTTTTTTAAGCACCCTGTATGTTCTGGGGTGTGTCTTGATGTGTGGAGCCTTCTAAAATGTTAATGCTGGAAATGTTTACCATTTGTAGCTTTAAAAACCAAAAATCTTAGTCTATACAGTCTATCCAGTATTTTACATTGATAAATTTATATTTATTAAAATAAATCATTAAAATAAATCATTACGTAAATGATTTTATACATTTGTTCTGAGAGTTTAGTAACACAGGAAATAAATTAATCCCCTATGGGCAACAGAATGTTTGTTAGCTAGTGGATTTCTATATAGAGTTTAAACTACAGCTTTTGTTATACATTTGAAGTATATTGATACTTATATGCAGCTGAAAAATTACTTGGTGAATAATAAAGGGTTTTGTTTTCTGTAGTGACTGTCAGGGGTATACAGTGGTTGGGGATATTGCTCTTGAAATGCTTGAAAAAAAAATGCAGGGCTTCCAAGTCTGTACTTCCAAATACCATCCTTCAAAGAATAAAGTGATGTCTTCAGAAGCACCTTTGGGTTGCCATCCTTAAGTGAATATCCTTTGTTAATGTTTTTTGGTTGTTCAGTATATAGTTATGCACCACCTTGCCATGGCAATTCAATGCATTTTTGGCTTTAAAAACCCCCATAAGTTAGAGTGGGTACTTTTGTCCTAGCCCCCCAAAATTATTAAGTTTGTTTACGACTTTTCAAACTTTCTGGTCTTTGTGGCTAGATTAGGCCAGTGCATTAAGCCCGAATGTGTTAGCTGTGGAATCTGTATCTGTATGTTACTTTCTGGGCACAATCAGGAAAAAAGTTGCTGATCATGGATCTTATGTTGTTTCTTACAAAGAGCTTATAGCTCTTTTGGACTGCAGCATATTCCATCTCCTTTCACTCTGCTCTAAGAGACCAGAAGGGAAAGTTCCTGTTCATTTGCTGCCTGTATGTCTCTGAATGTGCAGATGAATGGTGAGTTGTGCTTCATCCTGAGAACTTCAAAATTAGAGAATTCAAATATGTCTTGTTTCAACTTTAAGTTTTCCAGCTCCCATGCTTTCTGAAGAATCTGCATTAAAAATATAAAAATTACTAAGCAGCTGCTGATTAGGATGCTGGGCTGAATTCTGCCATTTAGTTAATTGAAAGTTAATGTCAAAATGGCATTTTGTTTCAAGAGACTAGTAATTGCTTTAGTTTTTGTGGACACTTGGGTTTGCCAAGGTCAGCTGGCTTTCTCAGATTCTTGGGTCTGCAGGATTTAATCCTCATACCTTATCTGTGTCTGTCTTGAATGTATTGTTCTTGAAAGAGCCAGTCATGGCAGGGGGAGAAGTGCCTTTTCTCCAGGCAACGATGTCATTAGACAGCCCTGTTGGGAAGCAGTTTTATTCTAGATATGCCCAATATTACAAGGTCACTTCCACGTATTATTATTCAACCACACTTTCTTGGTGAAGTTAAAGCATTTGTAGATGTAGTCCTAAAAATGCAGGCTTTGCACTTTTGACTAAGTCTGTGCTTGGGCTGTAGTCAAACAAAATGTAACAACTTGGATGCTATCAGTGGTGTTTGATCAGTCTAACACATCTGTTCTTTTCAAGATAGTCCTGTTCTTGCTTCAGTTATTAATGACTTTAGTGATGCTTTGTCTACCATTTTTCTGTTGTTTCTCATCTAAGAATGCCTTAGGCAATTCCCATGTGTGGATATCTCAATCTAGCTTCTGTAAGAAATGCAGAATTTTTGTGATGAAACATTCTGTTTTCTCCCCAAACCTCTCTTATTAACTAGATGGTTCTGATATTGCTGTTAATATTCCTTCCTTGTTCAGTCTGCTGAGGGACTTTTTTTCCTCTTGCATTTCATTGAAAAAAAGCTCCAAACTTGCATTTCACACACTGTTCTGATCCTAAATTTGCATGTTGAATATTCTTTAAATGAAGTTTATGGCCTGGGCTTGAAGCTCTAGGGTTAGCTTTTTTGAAATGTTTCTAGTGTTTCTGAACATTTTTGCAAAGGCTTTTGGTTTACATTTACTATGTAGATGCAACAGAGCATGATAAGAAGTCAGTGCTTTTCTTAGACTTGTTAGCAGCCTTAATAACTGGTAGCTCAGGGATCCAGCTTTGAATATGCCTCACTTCCCATGCTGAGTGCTTCTTCATAGGTTTGTTTCAGGACAGAGTAGGGCCAGCACATTTTACATGTGACCCAGGTTACCACTTCTTGCTCTGTTGCACAGCTTGAATTCCCAGTTTTCTCTTCCAACATTCCCCCAACCTGATACTGGCATGGAGTTATCAAAGTGCCACTCTCTACAGCTCTCTGAAAGGAGGCTGTAGCCAGGTCAGTCTCCTCTCCCAGGCAGCCAGTGACAGGACAAGAGGAAATGGTCTCAAGCTGCTAGGGGAGGTTTGGGTTGGACATTAGGAGGAATTTCTTTACAGAAAGGGTGATTAGACATTGGAATGAGCTGTCCAGGGAGGTGCTGGAGTCACGGTCCCTGGAGGTGTTTAAGGGAAGATTCAACGTGGCACTCAGTGCCATGATTGACCTGATGGTGTTCAATTGTAGATTGGACTCGATAACCTCAGAGGTCTTTTCCAACCTAAAGGATTCTGTGATTCTGTAATTCCTTCAGGGTTTGTTCTTACCATTTCTTAAGTTGGAGAAAAAAGCTCTGCAGATATTTGGAGATAAATCCACAGACAGACTTTGGGAAATATGTGGGATTCTGTGTTTAGCTCTTCCTGGAATCAAGTGAATTCTGAATAGCAATTCTGAAACCTGAATGCACTCAAATGTGGAGGTACTGGCTGCTCCTTACCTGGGCTTCCTGTGGCCGGTGCCATCTCCTGTTGAGATGGGCAGTGGGGTTGTCCACATCTGGAGGTTTTAAACTCAATTCCTGGCTTCCCCTCAGGCTGCAGATTGCTTGATGTGGGGATATGCTTTGTCCCCTAAAACAAAGGAAACTTGTGCAGAAAATGGGATACTAAATTGAGCTTCCTTTAGGTTTTGTTTCTCAATTTTACTGCTTAAAATGAGAGGCATATTTGAGTCCTCAAATTTTCCTGCTTGCATAGAACTGTAGGTAATTGTATGTATTCAAGTTACCTTGAATAAATTTATCTGAAAGCTCTGGTTTAGTCCATTTTCATCCCACACACAGATTTATGCATGTAGATGCCTGTTCAAGGCCATAAAAACGTGTTGCCTCCCAGTTCGATGGTAAATCCCAGTTTAGATTGCAAATCAAAAAGCAAAGAGCAGCGTTAACTTTTTTTGGTACATTGCCAGTGAGAGAGTTCTGCATCAGCATTTCACGGTCCAGCGTTTTCAAGGCTTTTTCTTTCCCGGTTTCCTCTCTGTGTGAAATTTCAGCAGATTGTTATGCAAAGCAGTTCTGTGTCTCGGTGTGACTGGGAGACAGCTGTTGGGCCTAATGAGGAGTGGAGCCCCGCGCTTGCTGCTGATGGAGCCCGCGGAGGGAGCGGCGCTGCGGGCGGGGCAGCGGCGTGTGCCGGGGAAGCGCCGCGCTGTCAGCTGGCAGCGCACGCTCCGCCGCTCCCCGTGACAAGATAAATGAGTTTGGCTGGGCTTTGGCGGAGGATGAGGCTTTTTTGGAGAATGGTTGTAGCACACCAAACTCCCTGTGGGACCCACAGTTTGAAGTGTCATAAGAGTGTTTCCTCTTTGCTTGTTTCTTTTTTCTTTTCTTTAATGTGCTGCAATACCTGTCATCTTTTTGAGTTATTAAAAATCTAATGTCTTCTAGCATTCAATTAACATGGGGGCTGATGATCTTTTGTTGACACTTTTTATTTATTTAGCCAAGGGGATTTTAACCAGAGTTTTATCTGGGTTAAAAAAGCTGGAGACTAATTCAAGCAACAATTAAGTCTAGCTAAATGAAAAGAGAGAAAAAGGCTTTTAATTTTTGTGATATAGATGGGGTTATGGAGGCAATGCTTTTGAAAGGTTATTTGTTTATTGGCTGTTTCTGTTAACTTCTTTCTTCCCACAGATTTTGCATCCTTTTCTTTCCTCTCACCATTCCCCTTTAGCTGGGCTGAAATCCTGCTTTAATTTATAAGTAGGAAGTGGCTTTTCTTCTTGTTACTATTTTGTTTTAATTTGAAAAAAAAATAAACACAAAAACAAGGAAAAAAAATTGCTGAGATGTGTCTTCATAATAAGAGATGCCCCAGCTGGAGTATCAGAGGAGACAGAATGTAATTTGTACTGCATAAAGATCTATGAGCACAGCACTTGTTCATGTTTCTAGTCAGTAGTGTTGAGCATGTTTCTGAATTGAGATGCATATGATTTTTTGAAAATATGAACTCATTATGTTCCACTTTAAAAGAAAAAAAAAACAAACCCAAAAAACCACTTTGTCTTTACTCAGATGAATGAAGTGCTAATAACCCTCCCCAGAGTTGTCAGGTTTGTGAGAATGATACTGTTTTGGCCTTCCTAGACTTGTTGATAAGTTACTTAAAACTTCAAGCCTTGCAATCCTATTTGAAAATGAGGTATCTTTGAGAATTGAGTGTTTCTCTTAGAAGAGTCATGCTTCAGTTTTGTTAAAGCACAGTGTTATGCAGGCATCCATATACTGTTTGGTGTGGAAGTGGGACCAAAATTCTTCTTCATAAACACTGGGTTCAGCAAGAAGTGCTTTTATATTTAGCCATTAAATTCAAAGCTCCTTATGTAAAAGTTTGTTTTCATAGTCCCACTTGCTTGCAAACAGTGCACATCCCAGCCTGCAGGGCCTTGCAGGTGCAAGCTGAGCGTGAATGGAGAGCTAAGACCCCTAAGCACCTTTAAAGTTGTCACTAAAAACAGACCAGCAGCTTTCCCTTTGCCTTTCTATCACTTGCCCTATTTCCAGAGAGCTACAGTAGAATTTAATTACATTTTTATTTTAAAAACTTTTGCTTGGTGTATCCAGTAATATCTGAATGGTTAAGCTGAAAAGAGTAAGTTAAGCTGGAAAGGATTTTGTTATCTTTTGAGAGTCTTTGGAGGAGCAGGAAGGATTGAGCTAACCTGGGGTTGGCATTCTGTTTTCCTGGCAATAGTTTTGAATGTTTTCATTTAAAAATGATAAATCTAAGGATTAGAGAACCTTATGTGGTCAAAGAAACTTAACCATGTTTGAAAGTGATAAATGATAAAGCAAAACCAATATGAGATCAAAGAAGCTGGAAAGCTCTTTAAAGTTTTGAAAAAAGCACCCAAAAGTGGAGAGTTATTTTAAGACAGTTTTACAATGTATTCCAGCTGTACTTGGAAAAAAATGTATGACAGGAAAACAGATCAGATTTGTTTGTTGGCAGCAGAATACTAAAGAGCAGTATATTCACTCACCTGCACATTTTCTATGACTTGAATTCTTTATGTTGTTCTGTGCTAGGAAGTCTCCCAATGTGTGTGGAAATGATGGAGATTAAATAGAGAAGTTTAAATTTATAAACATTTCTTCAAGTATGTTGCAGCAGTATAGTTGTTAGTGAAAGCCTGATTTTTTTTTTCTGAGTTTCTTTGTGTAAAGAACATAGTGAGAAGTGCAGATATTGGTGTATCTAAAGGAGTTTGGGTGGTAGGAGACAACTTTGGTGGTAAGAACCTGCCAGCTGTATTGTGCAGCAGCTTGACTGCATGAGTGAGTTTTCTTCCCAAATAAGAAGGTGCCTGATGAAAGAGACTCAGCACTTGTGGCCTTCATGTATGTTGGAACTTTTTGACTTTTTGTTCATAACGTCCAGGAGATTAGTCAAAGACCTCTTGGTTCTTTCTGTAATCATCTCCCTGGTGACTTAGCTGCATTCTAATAATGTGTTAGGAAACTTGGTATCATGAATAAAGTGGGCCTTCATCCTAATTAAAACTTAATTTGGTGCCAATTTAAATTAAGAGGCTTGCATAAACTGGTCCATTGTGACCTGGCTTGTGCTAATCTTAATCAGCAGCTTGGATAGGACATGAATTCAAATTTCTGGAGAACAACTAAAGTGACAGTAACAACTGACAACTTAAATTAAAATTACTAAATTCTAAGAAATTGATGTGCATGACCCAAGTTACAAGATAGGTCATTAAATAAAATCTGTAGAAACAGAACTGAGAGGCCTTCCCTAATGATTATAAGGAGAGACAAAAATACTTTGTTAGTACATTATGTGGGAGGAAAATAACTGGCTTTGATTTGGGAATTCACACAATTATGATGAAAATTGTAGTACGAAAGCTTTTAATTGGTTAATATGAAACAAAGGTAAAATATTTAAAAATAATCATAGAATTATCATGAAAATTGTTTGTTTGAGCCTAGTATATTGATGATATATATGTTGATGTTATCTGAAGCAATACATATATTGCTATACATAGATATACAAAGATAATAAAATTCTAAAATAAAATTCTTTATAAAATAGCTTCTGGAAGTAATATGTTACTCTTTCAATTGCTAGAAATAATCTCATGAGTCTTTCTCTGACTGCCCTTGTGTATTTCTAGGCATAGTAGGTAAAATTTATACTGTATACTTGTGCTTCTTACTACTACTTGTCATTTCTTATCTGACTCTCAGACTTTAGGTGCTTGTAAAACAGGACTAGAAATCACAATTAGAGATTGTTACATTGCTCTAGCTATTGGTAGTGGAGCTATACTGGAGACTGTGTGGATTACAGCACTTTTGTGTGTGTACAGAATTACAGAATTACAGAAAATAAAGTACATCTTTAACTACATCTCAGGTGTTTGGGACCTCCTCAGTATCTGTACAGTGAATGAAAATGTCTGGAATAGTTCTACAGAAATTTTTGCTTGATTACTGATCTCAAATACTTAAGAAGAAGATTTGTGCTCTATGCTACAAATTCATTTTGGGTTATGTGATAAACCTGCTGGACATTAGCACAGAACTTCAAAAGTGAACTCAGGTTTCAAGACAGGGCCTGTTTAGCTCGTGTCAGAATCAGTGGAACATGGAAGATGCCTCCCAAGTGAGTCTCAACTGCTGGGCTGCTCTTCTTAGCACTTGGGCCAGTCAAGCTCTGTTCACTTTAAGTGTCATAGCTTCTTGTAACAAATTTTTTTTAATTCAAAAATAACTGCTTGGAATTTTTAAATTTCAGGTTACTCTGCTAAAAAAAAAAAAAGCAAGCTATATATGCTAAAGGAACACAGGAACAGAAAGTAAAACTTTAATTCATATGCTAGTTTAATAAAGAAGTTTAGAGTTTGACAACTTTGTCTTTTCTCCTGATTGTTTAGCACTGTGACATCTGCAGTTTTCACTGTGGGAGACAATGTTGTTTCTGGTAGTGATGACCGCACAGTAAAAGTCTGGGATTTGAAAAACATGAGGTCTCCTATTGCCACGATCCGCACAGATTCTGCAGTCAACAGGTAAGCAGATCTCTGAGTCACTGCTTTGCCTAATTAGTGCTTTCTTAATGAATTCTTAATTTTTTTCACATGTGGGAATGGTTTAAAGCTGTGCCACAGAGGTTTAGACTAGACATTTCTTTCCTGAGAGGGTGGTCAGATCCTGGAACAGGCTTCCTAGAGAGGTTGTTGATACCCCAAGCCTTCCAGTATTTAAGAGGTATTTGGACAATGCCCTTAATAACGTGCTTTAAGCTTTGGTCAGGCCTGAATTGGTCAGGTAGTTGGACTGGATGATTGTTGCAGGTACCTTTCAACTGAAATAGTCTATTCTATTAATTCACTGAATATACATTTATTTTTTGTCCCTGAAATTAAACTTGAGATTTATGAGAATTTGAAAAAAGGTCTGAAATGGTTTTATAAAGTGCAGGTGTATCAACATTAATTTTTAGTAATACATTACTTTTAAGAAATTTTCTATAAGAAAACGCAGGTGTTAAGGCTATTTGAGGCTCCAGTACAACAGAAAATACCTTAATGGTTCAATATCTTTTTCCATTTGTGAATTCCAGCCAGGAAAGATTCCGCCGCCTCCCTTCCCGTGACTTAAATTTATGCTGTCAGTTTGTATTTGCCATGCTCATTGTTCCCTACACAGCCTCCCTTTGTCCCCTCTCTGCAGGATCAGTGTGTGTGTGGGCCAGAGAATCATCGCCCTTCCCCACGACAACCGGCAGGTTCGGCTCTTCGACATGTCCGGGGTGCGGCTGGCGCGGCTCCCTCGCAGCAACAGACAGGTACTGCACCTCCTGGGTCTGTCCTTCCCCAGGCAGGGGAAAAGTGGGGTTTGGGCTCTCCAGCTTAAAGCTGAGCAAATGCTGAATGGCTCTGGTCTGAATAAACATGCTGTTAGTTATTAAAAATAACCAGCATGCCAGTATGAAAGTTTTATTGGGGTTGGAAATGGTGTTTCAAGTGAATCTCATCATGGTTTTCCCCCTTACTAAAGTGAAACATGTGTCTGCCTTCTCTGTGACATGGAAGAAGTATGTAAGAGCATTTCAGATGTGTTTTAGTGTCTTAATGTGAATTGTGTCAGAAAAAATGGTTTTTACTTTACATTACTATGAGGTTTAATGGTGATTTTCTCCTGGGTTTTTTTTTTGGTTTTTTTGGGGTTTTTTTGTTTGTTTGTTTGTTTGTTTTTTTCTTCTCTTTTTGGTGCATTTTTTTGTGTGTGTGTTTTTGTTTGTTTGTTTTTGTTTTTAATTACACAGTGTCTATTTGGTTTATATATTCCAAGCTGCACGAGGCTCTGAGTAACCTGGTGTAGTGGAAAGTGTCCCTGCCCATGACAGGAAAGTTGGAACCAGATGCTCTTTAAGGTCCCTTCCAACTCAAACCATTCTGTGATCTTATGACATAGGAACACAGAGGGAAAAAATGAGGGTCAGTTTTGTGAGCTTACCTTGTATGATTTGGTGATAAATTTTAATTTTTTTCTTCTGTGCTTATTCACATACATTCTAGATACATCCTACCACATAATAAACCATCCTTGCCACAGCCATCAAGTTTTGTGCATTTATGGCACTATTTGGCATGGCAAGCATCGCTAATGGAGCAAATCAGACTAAGTGAAATTAATTGGATTATGTCACATAAATAGGGCTTTTTTGGTTGATTCAGCACTTCTTGATGGAATTTAGGAAGGAGTCCAAAGACTTACTTAATCTCTTTTAGGTTTTTTTCAGTTTAGGTAGTTTTTTTAATTTATTGTCATCTTGAGGGTTTTTTTTGTGTGTGTGTGTGTGTTTTTTTTCTTTAGTAGTTTCATTCAGGCTGACACTACTAAAATCATGACTTTATTTTCTTTTTTAACGTGAATGTTGGTCAGAACCCTATTTTGGACATTTTTGTTATTATTGAACTATTTTCATCAGTATAACATTTTTCCTGCTGCAGTCTTATCCCTCCTGAATTATAAGAGATACAGACACTTAGTCTTACAGGCTTGTTACAAAGTAGTTGCCAGCACGCAGTTCCTTATTTTAAGACTGCTTTTATAAATAACAGTGCTAAAATCAAAATTGGATTTGCTTTTGTAAAGAAAATGTAACTAGATAGCAAACAGACCTTGGAAAACTCAAAAGTTTTGATGCATCTTTTTGCATGCATCTGTCTTTATGGATGCAGTGCTGGTGCTAAGGAGTCACACACTATGAAAACATACACCTTGCAGATGGAGGTAGCAATGACCTTTAGGGTTCTCAAGGGCTGTTTGCAAGGATTGAGGGTTGCAGGGCTGCATTTTGAGCTGCAGTGAGCTGTTGCAGTTCCCAAGGCCGTGTCAGTAACGCTCTGTCTCTCACTGTGCAGGGGCACAGGAGGATGGTTTGCTGCACTGCCTGGTGTGAGGACCACCCCATCTGTAACCTCTTCACGTGTGGCTTTGACCGTCAGGCCATCGGCTGGAACATCAACATCCCTGCTTTGCTACAGGAGAAGTGAAATGCTGGGAGAGTTTCTGCATTTGTGTTGGACTTCTACACACACTTTCCTGAACACTGGTCTGCTGTCGCTATCAAAGCTCTTCCAAGAGGGGAGACTTGAGCAAATGTTGTTCTCGTTACCACATTTGTGCACAGTTTGCATGGGTTGTACAGAGAAATGTGATTTTTTTAAAAATTAGTTTGTCTTGTGTATGGACTTTTATATTTTGGCATCCACTGGTCAATATGTTCACTGTTGCGTAGAGCACATGTATGTTCATAAGTTATTTAGCATTTAATAGTTACACAGTAGGGCATTACATTTGTGACATAAATGTGAAACTTATGTAATTACTGTAGAGAGTGTATACAGTCTGTTATGTTTTTCCATGACTCTACATATCTGCCTTGTGTTAAAAGGAATCTGCAGGGCTAAAACTTTGAAATGAAGTGTGAATTTCACTAGTTGTATGATTGTAAACATTTTCCTGTTTGCATCTGATTTGAATACTTTTTTTAGTGCTGCCATATAGTGCAACTTCAACTCCATTTTTACTCTGGTCACTAGAGAAATAGTAGATTTGAGAAGGAAAATGCAAGTAAGTTGTAGTGAGTGTAGACTGCCAGGTTTATTTGTTATTTTTTTTGTACTTTTTACTTTGAAGAGAAAAAAAGATTCATTCTGCCCGTCTTATATAAAGTGATTCTGAAACCTCATCACATTTCATATTAGCAAAAATCCAGAATATTACAATTCTAATCACTGAAATCTAGTCAAGCAAATTCTGAAGCACTTTAGTTTATAGCTATTGTTATAAACCCTTTATGAAAGTTTGACTTTACCAGGGAATGTGAGCTAACCTTTGTAGGAAGGATTAATTCCTTTTGGTGATCTGCCCAGAAAGGAAATAATTTATTTGGGGGTTGATGATTTTGTTTATGTACCTACGGTGAGCATACTTTTAATTGTGTTCACTTCCCATATTTTTATTTTGAGCCAGCAATACAAAGTAAATGAGTACTACCTCAAATATGAATGTTGGTCAAGATACATCAAATCTGTCTATAGCCTAGAAAAAAGCACTTTTGGTCTGTGGCTGAAGTACTATCTCTGACAGGAGAGGAAAGACAATCATCCTACATGTGATCCTTTAGGTAGTTAACACGTAAAGCTAGTGGAGCAATACTCTAAGTCAGTATCATCTAAGTCAATGTCACCACTCTGTTCTCAGCCATGATGGGGTGCTGCAGTCCCTGTCCTGTTCCAAAAGGGGTTAATTAGCATAGCTCTGCCCTCTTTCTCCCAAATGGTCTTACTCTGGTTTTGCTCTTCACTGTGTTTAGCTGTTTTTGCACTGGCAGTGGGGTGTTGCTCTGCAGCTGTTCCTATCAGTACATGCAGATGGCAGCTGGTGTCTTGGAAAGAAAGGGAAAGCTGCTTCAGACAGACACTTGTTTTTTGGCTAAAGGGAGATGCTGCCCCTGGCTGTCTGACATATCACAGTACAAGATGAAGGGTGGGGGTAAGGAAGGTGCACTCTGACAGTGTGAATCTGGGGGTTCATGGTCTGTTGGCAGAAGGGTTAGGAGCTGTTTATCTCATCATGATCCTGTGCAACTACAGCCATGCTCACGTCCTCTACAGCACTGTCCATAATGACATTAAATGTGTGAGCTGGTTCTGCTGCTAACTAACATTTATGTGGCATGGGAGTACAGTGGGATGGGGTGGGATAATGAATGCATCGGTGAGGAATGCAAGGAAAACAGGGCTCCTAAACATAGGGAACATTAGGGAAACCCAAAATATTTAATGGAGAATATATGTAGTATCTTTATAGTACATGCCATCAGAATAGTTTGATCCCTTGTTTTTTTCTGTTGTGGGGTTTAGGATTTTTTTCTTGAGATACAAGATGGACAGTCTTCTGATGATAAGAGTTAAGTTTTAAGTCTTCTGGTGGTAAGAGTTAAATGATGGTGACAATGTTTATTTTCACTTTTTTTTTCTCCTGGGTTTTTTACTCTGGGTTAAAGCCATTTGATGTTGGGTTACAGGTTTTATTCCTTAAGAAAAAAAGATTCACTTTCTTTGAGTTGGTAACTTTACAAAGGTTTATGCTGTTTTTAAAAAACAAGAAAAATGTCTGGCCAGTACAAGCAGTTTCTCCAGCATGGCCTGCATGTAGGATCTGGAGCAATGGCTCTCCTTTATTACCTGAAGCAGAGGAGAGGGTCACTGGTTTTGGTCCTGCTGAACTAAAGTGTCTAAGCTTCTCTCATACATATGTAATACCACTGGACTCTATGCAGTTTAATCATCATTGCTGCAAACTTTTTATATCACCAGAGGGACCATCCTCTGGCACCAGGGATGGGTGATTACATGGTTTCATTTTGAAAAGAATCAACCAAACAAGGTGCTAGAGCCACGTTCTTATATGAGCAGGCTAATACTTAAATCAGCTGAACACAACTATCACTTAGTTTAGTTTTCTATACTGTAATGAAGGGTAAGCCAAACTGCCATTCCCCTTGAAGCAAAACATATGAGCAGGGGTAATGAATAATGCTACATTGACTAAATATGTGGGAAACATTTCATGGCTCTAAATGTTCTAGAGAGTGTTTTTTCAGCACTGAACAATGTCCAGCATTTCATTAAATGGAGGAGAGTTGCAGTTACAGTTTCAGTATTGTGCAGAATTTCACAGAAAACTCATCACTGGGCAAAACCAAGCTTCTGTGTCTTTCTCTCAAGCAATGCACATCAATTTTCACAAAGTTTGTGTGTACTTTACAATCAGAAAGATCTGGAATGAAACATCTTATTTGTTGCCTAAATCTGTGAAAACTACCTTTTCGGGAAAAGAATTTATAAGTTACGTGGAACCACTTTTTATTATTCTGCTGATTTGTTTTTAGATGTAAACTGTTTTTCTTCATTACAATTCAAAATGCATTAAAACATTCAACGATTTTTTTTTGCAATTTGCTGTTCTTCTGTGTTGCATTAAGGTTGCTGATGATGTTAATGTTTCAATTTTTTGTAGTCAAAGGATCTTCCTATTCACTTTCCACTCTTTTCTACTCAAAAGGTTTGTTTCTGAGGCATTGATGAGCACAGTTTGGAAGAGAAGGCCAAATCTGTTTATTACAGTAAGTCTTCTGTAGAACTAATGGTCATGCTGCCAGTAAAGTATTTAGAATGAAAGGGTGTTGGGGATTCCATTTGTACTGTCTTATCATATTCTGTATGGAAAAAAATTGTAATTGCATCTTCTTATGCAGGTAATCCAAAAGTTTCCATGTGACTTTTCATCCCACTTTAAAAACTGACATTTTAAAATGAAATCTAAACAAGTTTTTTATGTTTAGAATAGAATGAAAGTATTGCAAAACCACTCTGATGAGGAAAACCCACCCTCAGTTTTTTGTAGGTTAAAGGTTGGTTGCTTGTTGCACCCATGTTCAAACCAAAGCTGCGTAGTGTTGGTATAAAACCCAAAGCACTTGGTGTTTTGAAAGAAAAGAAAGCCTTGGGTTTCAGAAGCCAAGGCAGAACCCTGGCTGGTACCTGACTGCAGGATGTTGCTTTATGTGCACCTTTTTCTCCTTCAGTGTGCTTTAGGATCCCTCATTGCCCATTTGGAATTAATCAGATTGGTGATATGGACCAAAAATAAGAGACTGGCGTTCCAAGGTAGCACAGCTGACATAAGGGCTGGCTTGAGACAGAATGCCAAACCCTGGGCTTTAGTTGATTTTAGATGAGGACTTCCTAATCAGGCCGTACTGCCAACTGACTTAACTTAGTGTTTCTAGTATTATTTTAAACCTGTGAGTAAATATCATGCACAACTAGTGGTTTCAGAAGTATGTCTGTGTTTAAACCTGAGGATGAGCTGCAGAAGAACCACTGTCATGCACCATAGTTTGCTCTTTAGGCCATCATAGAAATTTTATTTAATGCTCTGTTGAGACCTGAGTATGTCACTGAAAAATTACTCAGCCTTGTGATATTTTATTTTTAAGGAGTGTTGTTACCTTTTCTAATTCCCACAGGTCAGAGTTTTCTGAACATAAGTAATTTGCAGGAGCTTACAGAGGAAATCCTGTTTAATGCAGACTGTAAATCTTGGTCAAAACATACCATTAACTGGGAGAGGTGTTATACTGGAGCAGTGTGGGATTTTGTAGATGTGCTGCTTGTCAGTGTCCTCCAAGTGAGAATCTTCAGTGCTACCACGAGGGGCTGTTTCTCAGAGGTGTGGGTTGGGGCTGGTGACCATTTGCAGGATTGAACTTCATTCCTGAATAAGCAGCTTGGATGTCTCATACAGGTTTGGGGACTTTCTGGCACGGTTCAGCATGCTATGTGGAAGTTGGAATTCAAGCATTCAGACTTTAGGAAAATGGAAATGGTGCAAAGTGTCAGTGGTGGCATGTACAATGGAATAGAGGTAATGTAGAAAAGAACCCAGTTCTGCCTCTGCCTGAGTTGTTGGAAAATGGAAGCTTCAGCCTGGCTGGTGACTGCTGTGCAATGGAATGACACCACTGCATGTTCATTGTGTTGCTTTACTCTGCTTGAAGCTTCATTTCCATTTATTGGAAACTGTACAGTTCTGCCTCCTTCCACCAAAACTTGTCATACTTGGCATTTGTTTGAGTTTAACATTAATTTTGTGTGGTTCCTCTCTCACTTCTATTTGTGATCTTTGTCTTCTGCCTAGGACAGAATAAATTTACTTACATCTTTATTTCAAAGCCCTGTACCAATGAAACAAGACCATCCAGCAGACCATCCTGTGCTGGGAGGAGAGAACTGACTGATCTCAATGTACACTTTTTCATATTCATGATTTTTTTTTTAATTGTTCCGATGAAAATTTTTAATAATAGAAGTGGCCTGAAGACTGTATGCATTAATGGTCTGAGGTTAGTGAAGACTGAATCAAGTCTATGCACCTTAAGTGACAAGAGAAAATAGACTTGCAGTGATGTTGTAGGTGACTTAAGGCTTTGCAAAGAAGCTTAAAGTGATTTCAAGTGCTGCAGAAGTTATGGAGACTTTTCCTTAGTTTGGAGCTTCTGTGCTGTATGCAAGTGTGGTGGCCCAGCATTTGAGAAGGAATAAAGATCATTTGAGAAACAGAGAGGCACATCTGTGGTGAAAGCAGATGAGGAACACAGAGGAAGAATAATGAAGGAGAATGAGAAACTGGAATAAAATTGAGACAGATGAGGGAGGCAGGCAGAAAGTAAATGCAAAGTGGTTCAGAGGAGTGCATGTTTAAAAGATGGAATTTATTGGTCAGTTGGGGCTAAACTGCCAGGAAGTCAGTGTCTAGTGAATGCTTCTGACTTAGTGAGGAGAAAGGAAAGCAGAGATGGGAGCAGGGCAGGGCCAGCCTGCAGAGGCGAAAACAGCACTGCTGAGCTCAGTGGGAAGCATGGATATTGGGATGTGCTTATGGCTAGAGCCTAGAATGGAAACAACTGGAAATTAAGATTTCTTTGCATTTTTAAAAATAGTTTCTATGTCCTTGATTTTAGGGGAAAAACTGATAGCATATATAGAGACAAATTTAAATGTATGTATTGAATTTTCATTTCAAGTGTTGCAGTGGTGCAAAGATCACTCAACAGCTGATGCATTCCTAGGATTACAAATGACAAGGATTTGTAATCTTAGCAGAGAAGTGCAGATGTTGCATACAAACTCCAGGTATGACAGCAGGGCATGTGGGTTATTAGGAGTCATGCCCGGACTGGAAATTACTTGAATGAATAATTGATTTGGAAGAAGATTATGTTTTGCACAATCCCCTTGAGAATATTTTGCCAGTTCAGAAAGAATCAGGGTAAGTTTGGATGGAAGGGTCCTTTAAAGGCCACCTGGTCCAACCACCCTGCAGTGAGCAGGGACATCTCCAGCAAGATCAGGTTGCTGAGAGCCCTGTCCAAAGTACCTTGAATGTTTCCAGAGATGGGGCATCCAACACCTTCCTGGGTCAAGTTTTATAAAAAGCTTCTTATAGCTAGTCTAAGTTGACCCTCTTTTAATTAAGTTGGTGCCTTGCCCTACCACAACAGTCTCTTCTAAAAATTTTGTCTCCAACTTCCTTAGAGGCCTGTTCAAACAGTGGAAGGTTCAGTATTTTAGGCTCGAACAGTCTGAATTGACTGGGGAATCTCTCTAACTAAGCCAAAATAGAGGCATCCAAACTTACAGATTCAATCAGGGAGACACTGATGTGTTTTCAGTAGTGCCTTAATTCTGGGAAAGGCAGAACTGGCCCTTCCTTCAAATTTTTACCTTGTTGAACTGTCAAAATTTGACAGTCTTGTTCACAAATCCAAGTAAAAATATGTATAGATTTTGACTTCAATGATCAAAATTCTGACTCCAGTTGGCCCCAACGATTTTGGTCAAAGTATAAATCTCAAATACAGACAGGATCAGTCCTACACAGAGGTGTAAGACAGAGATTTTTTGACAGAAAGGATAACGAGTTACTGTCTGACTTCATCAAGTTAATGTCATACATTTATGTGGGTTTAGCATTTAATACTTTTAATGAATCTTCCTTCTCAACGTGCTTAATTGGGATAAAGGCAGAAATCTCAATTTTGCTATTCTTTTTAAAACCTTATCTAAATCTTTGCCATGTCACTGAGATCAGCCTTGTACAAACACAACCCCAAACCTGAGTATTTTGTGGAGCAGACTGTGTCCTCTGAGGCTGTGATGTCTGAGCATATAGAAAGGTGAGTAACCCTAACAATAACAAAGAGTAAAATCTGACACACCACACAACAAACACCACTGAAATCAGGTTGATGGTATGATAAAAACTTGACAGACAGGATTAAGCATTAGAAGGGAGAGAGATGAAAGAAAGGCAAAACTTTTCATCAGCACTTTAAAAAGTAGAGGGCGTAGTGATGATATAATTATTAATTAAGATTGTTTTTCAGTGTGGGTAATTGCAGGACATGTTGTTTTGGCCTTTTGTGTTTTATGAAGCTTGTGAAAACTCTCTGCCAGAAGGCTGTCAGAATGTTGGATGCTGTTGTTGAGTGGTGCCACCTTCAGAGGTGCTGAGCTCCTGTCAGCGCTCTGCACAGTCTGGCAGGTGGTTGCTAGCTTGGAAAATCAGATTCATGAACCTAAATATGGATCTAGAAACTTCATTTTAGGTGCCTGTTTTTGAATATGATACCCTAATTTTGTATATATTTTATATTGCTGCTGAATTAATGAGCTGAAAAGTTCTTGGCCACAGATGCGTGGTTTACTGAAATATAAGAAAAGCACAGAGATGATTTTCCCTCCCAAATTATATAAGGCTACTTAGAGTTTACTGTTGGGAAACTGAAGCTGCATTGCTCAGCTATAACTATTTACTGCTCAGTGAATAAACACTTTCTTTCAGATGCTCATTTTGCATCTTGCAAAAATCTGACCAGTGCAGACATCATAGCAGGAGCTTTCCATAGCAAAGGAAACTAAAGGATTAGCTGATTATAAATGTATGTATATATACATATATAAATTCCAGGCATTTCTACCATTACCAGAGAAACTGAGGAAATCAAACCTGACTCTGTGTTGGCTCTGACCATCCAAACTGGTGCTGTGTTTCTGTGAAAACATGATGTTTTGTTAGATCTCTCCTGTGCTTACTTGAGAACACTACTGGATGCCCATCTGCAGATGAGCTACCAAGGGGGATCTTTGATATCCAGAAACAAGTGTAAATACAGGAGGTAACAGAGGAGGTACATCTGTCTCCAAATGGTGTTTGACCAGAAAATACAATTTCCTTGGACTAAGCAAATGCACAGCATTTACTTACTTTGGTGCAGGCACAGGAGCCTGACCTTGACCTTGCATCTCAAGTGGCATCAAATGAAACTTTTTTAGTAAATTTTTTATGCCAGCAAGAGATGGAGCCACCTCTTAAACCATGAATTTTTTCTTCTTTCTTTCTTGCTCAACTGCAGCATCTTCCTCATGTCCATGCAAGTGTATGTTTGCAGTAGTATTTTTAATTATTTGATTTATTTTGTCAAACTAATGTTTTGCTTTTGGAGAACATTCTGGCAAGGTCTTAAAAGAAGCAGGTATAAACAGATCAGCTGTGAACAGTGAATGAAAGGAAAGTTTAACAAGAGCCTATTGGAGAGCCATATCCCTGTGGAGGTTAGCTGTGGTACACATAAAGCCAGCAGTCATAACAAAAATACAAGGATCAGCAGACAAGACTGTCCAAAATCCTAAAGTTTTGCTCTGCTGGAAAAAGAGACAAGCAGAGCTGCTTCTGGAGAATAAAGCAGTAAGGGAGCAAAACCCTGCAAGCACAGCATCCCAAGGGTTGCTCCTGCCCTACAGATGAAGCTGTTAGACAGCAAGCAGGTGCTCACAGACACACACGGATTTTGGAGGCTTCTCCTTACATTTTCAGCCTCCTCAGCACTTTGAAAATTCCCTCTTTCCCCTTCCACCTCTTCACACCAGCTCTTTGCACTGTACTGGGCTGTGTGGGAACCATGGGGATAACAAGGGATTTGTGAAGAGAATTGCAGGATGAGGCACGGGACAGAAAGGTTGGCTTGAAAAGATAGTGAGTGTCTGGTCAGGGTGGGCCTCCAAAAGCTGAGAGAGAGGTGGGAGGAGGTAGCTGCAAAGGGCCTTTGCAGTAAAAACAAGAATCTTGTGAGGTTGTGCAGCCTTAACAAAAACCAAAAAACCAACAAAAAATCCCCCCAAACAAACAAACAAACACCAAAACCAAAACAAAAAAACCAAGCCAAATCAAAACAAAAAAAAACCCCAAAAAGGAAACGACACTTGATATGCAGACCTCTTAAAGAGATGTTTGGAGGAAATTGTCATTTTCAGCTGTATCAACTGTGAGACCAAAGGAAAGGAGTTTGCAGGAAGTTGAGGTGTGACCAGAACCATCATTTTAGTTTGGCTGAAGAGGGGAAGGTTGTGATTCACTGATGGTATAAAATAACACAAATAAAAAACGTTCAGAACTGAACCCTGGCATAAATGCAACATCCAAGAGCAAGGCAGAACTTAGGGAGAAGCAGCTCTGCTCTACTTCAGTATCAGGTGAGTGTTGGGAGGGATTGGGCAGACAGGCATTTGGGTAGAAGTAGGAGGTCTGGAGAGAGGCACTTTGTGTCTGAGCCCAGCTGGTGTTTGCAGAGACCGATGGCAGGGCCCTGTGTGTGCAGGGCTCCAGTGTCCAGCATTCCCCAGGAGCTCTGGGGAGTGTCAGGGCTGGGGCTGGTGGCAGTGGGTGGCTGTGCAGGGGACTGGGACAAGGACACCAAGGATGGGAACATCAGCTTGACCATGAAATCACAGGATGGGAGGGTGTGAAGGCAACGGGCTTCAATCACTAAAGTGAGTGAAGGAGTAGAGAAGATGAAAAATCTGACATAAGTCAGTGTCTGTGAGAGTAAAAAGAGGAACAGGAATGGTGACATCATGGCTTTGTCACTTTTCTCTTGGAGGAGCTGATGGGATCCAAGACAGTGAGCAGGAGCACTGAGTGTTTGAGGGCTTGGCTGAGGCTTTGGGAGCAAGTTCAGCCAGACCCTGACTGGTGTTGTCACAGGTTGAGAAATCAAGATCATCTGAATTTTACTTCCCCAAACCCCTAAAAGGTTTGCCTTATCACTGAAGTTTAAGGAAGATTGGAATAATATCTTCCTTCCCAGAGAGGCCTCAGTTGGCATTACTGAATAGAAGAGGCTTTGCCACAAGGTCAGGCTTCCATTCCAGTAACCTCCTGTGCATGGGGTCTCCCCAGCAAGATGCTGTGTTTGCAGCAGTGATGTGCATTGCCCTGAGTGCTCCAGGATCACAGTGTTTAGTAGTACAGATATATAAACATCCTGGTTTGGGGCTCTTAAATATCCAAATGCACTCTGCTTCTTCCACATCCTGTACTGGTTTGAAAGCAAAACCAGTGAGACTCCAAGTCAGAAATACAATTTAATAGAGAGAGAAGAACAAACAACAAGAAAGGAAAAAATAAAACAAAACAAGATAAATGCAATCATACAAAGGACCACTGACAGAGTCAGAATGCAAACCTGACACCCTCTTGGTCAGGGTGTTGGAAGTAAGTCCTCCTGGAGTGCCAGATGTGGCTCTGTTGGAGTAGAGAATGATCCTCAAGAAAAGGGTCCAGTTGTCCTCTGGAAATCCAGTGGAAACAGGCTGCTCTGGGGTCTCTGTGTCCCCATTTTATCTGGGTAGGAATGGTTGGCTCCTCCCTACTGGGTGGAGCATCTCACAATGGGATGCGGTAATGGGTCATGTCACTGGTGAGCCTGAATGTCCCATTAACAGAAGATATCCCCTGAAGGGGGAGACAAAGTCTATGAAAGAGATAAGGAACACTGCCTTATCTGGTGTTATCAGTTGCCCCATTAACAGAAGGCATCTGCCCTCTCCTCCTAGAGTAACAAGAGATAAGGAACAATATCTCCCATCAGGTTTCAACAGATGAAAATAGAATACACATTTTGGTTACATTTTTCAACCCAAGACACACCCCAATCCTCCATGCCATGCTGCTGGTCTCAACAGGCCTTCAGCAATCAAGTGTTTGCAAGAATCTCATCTGCTTGTTGGGCATTTTACCTTGAACCTCCTTGCACTGTCTTAGAAGCATCACTTGTTTCTGCTCTCCCACTAGAGAACCACAGCCACTGGGATGCCCCCTTCCACTGTTCTCTCTGCCTCCTGGAAAAGTTTTTCCTCACTGTGTTCAGCATCTTCCTGTCTCAAAGTGACTTGAGGGGGCACAGAAAGGTAAAGCCAAATGCACAAACAAAGATTTTTCCTTGTCAGGCTTTTTCCTAAGCAGCTTCTGTGATGCCACATCCACACTGCTCAGTCAATAGCCTTTATATTTGTTTTCCCATACTGAAGGCCAAGGATTAATTTATCTGGATGTCCATTCCACCTTGCAACACAGCCTTGTGTTATACTTGATAACACCTAGAGCTATTTTAATACAGCTTAATTTGATTGTAATCTTTAGTTAATATCCTTTTGATTTTTTCCTCTAACCTGTGTTTCTGAAATTTACAAGTTTAAAATCATAGGAGAAATGGTATCTGACTTCTGATCCACTTTGTTAATAAGCTGATTACAAGTATTTAAAGTTATCTCCTCTTCTCCAGATGCAACAGAACAAATGACCTCTAAACACCATTAGTCTTGCCAACAAGTTTCAGAGCTCTTGCTGGAAATAAACAATGTCAAAATGCAGATGGAGCCCTCCATCCTGCAAGTTGTACTATTGTGCAATTCCATCTGAGCTCGGTGGAGCCCTATCAGGGCATAGATTTTCAGTCCTGTAGTTCCACCAAATGTGCAAGCTTTGCCTTGGAGAAACTGCCAATATGTGGGCAATTTACAGGGAATATTTGGTATTATGATTTTTCTGTGAGTACTGTGGGTAGGTCCTTCCCTCTGCTGGGAACAGTGCTCAGCCCAAGGACAACAAAGGTGCTGCTGCTGCCCATACTTGCCTCCTCCCTTTGTTCCCTCATGCCTTTATCCTTATTTTTTACATCCTGGGTTTTTGCACAGGCTCAACCTCATTGTGTATTTGGGTGATGACAGGTGAGCAGCAGCTCCCTGTGCAGGCACTTTGTCTCTCTGGGAGCAGGGCTGTGGTTATGTGTGGTTATCTCTGCTTCCCATGGTGCAGGCAAGAGTGGGATCTCTCTTGGAGGTGACCTCCAGCAGTCTGTGCAAGTGGGGGTCAGCCCAGATCTGGGGACAGGGGACATGAAGACCTGGTTGGGATCCTCCTCTGAGGACCCATGGAGCTACAGGTAGAAGATGAATGAGAATGTGGGGTTTTAGCTCCCAGGTGCTGGGAGAGAGGGACAGGGCTTGTCCATTGTTTTTTAGGTCCACAAGTGATCAGTGGATTGCCAGGCTTGTCAGTGAGCTCTGGCTATCAGAGAGCTGCAGGCACTGGGATGATGTTATGTGGTTGCTGAATGATTGCCCCTTGGAATTGTCTTGGGAATAACCCTTGTCCAAGGGCTTCCCACAGCAAATGTGCTCTGTGCTGAGTGCTGCTCCAGGGCTGCTCCTTTTTTCCCTGTAAGGGAGTCCACCTCTTCTCTGGGACTGATTTTATACTAGTGATCCTGTTGGTTAACAACCACAGCTTTGCATGAGGCATCTGAGAGCAGAGACAGGTTCTTTTTCTTATTTGGGAAGAAAAGAAATCCTTTCTGCTTCATTAGGAGTGGCTCTGCAAGGAAAAGATGGTCTTACCTGCTTGTGTGGTCCCAGACCCTTTCAATGTAAAAAATCAGGAGTCAACATACACTTAAAAGACATTAAATGAGGAAATACCTGACACTGCTCCTAGAGCTCCATAATTAAGCAGATAATATGCCAGAATGAATTCTTAATTTTTGTTATTTATGTTCCATTTCTTTCCCATTTAAGTGATTTTCAAAGTATCAATCAGCACCAAGCTCTGTAAAAACTTGTGGCAAGAATGAAAAGAGTGTTCTGGCTGTTCAAGGACAGCAGGCATGTGCTGGATCTGTGCCAGAAGAGGTTTTTTGTCAGTGGCTGCCAAACCATTTCTCCTACCTGTATTAAACAATTGCTGACAAGCCATTGGGTGGGCACGTTTGGGATGGGCACATTTGGGACCACCACCTCCAGCCACCTCACCTACCCTTCCTGGAGCCTCTGTCTTAAGGCTGGGAGAACAATTTCAGTGTTCACACCATGTGTGCTCTCATCTCGCAGCTCTACACGAGTTCTGCTCTGTTGCTAATGCACCTGCCTTTATTTTCTTCTTTTTCTGACAGAAATTTCGTTTCGTGTTTGCCAAAAGCTCTCCCTGAGTGAGCAGAGCTGCTGGCCCCAGGTATTTCCCAGGGAGGAAGGTTTGGACACAGGAGGATGTGTTGTTAGGAATAAATGCCAGCAGAGGGCACACCAAGATATGCAGACAGGAAAAAAATAAAATGAGGTCTGTTCGTTTTGTCTGAGGAGTTAAGCAAAACTCTGTTGGTTCATAATTCATGTGCCTGTAGGACATTGTAAAGGAATATAATTGATCTTTTAGGGCAGTGGTGCTATTTTGCTTTGCAAAAGCAATCAGCAAAATATCTTAAAACATCTATGAATGTAACATGATTTCAGATGTGCTGATGAAAAGAGCCTCCCTTCCCCTGGCTCACCTGGTCCCCTTCCATTAACCTTTCTCCCACCACATTTAGAGGCAATAAATGCAAGCACAGTTTTGCTGTCTTAAAGGCTCAAAAGCATTTTTGATTTTTAATAATACATTTCTCTTATTTTGCTATCATTATAATTAGCTTGCTTCTGTTGCATTTCAGGGCTAGATTTATACTGCTTTGTGGTGGACATTGTTTTCCAGCTTAGTGTGCCTGTCTGGGTGGGATTGTGCATGTGGAAATCACCCAAAAGTGAATCTTCCTGGGGAGTAGAACATCCTCAGACATTTGTCCAACAGCAGATGCTGGCAGCTGTCTAGCACCAAAATACAACCACCTGCAAGGGAAATATTGATGACTTCCACTGGTTCTCTGCCTTGAGGACCCCATGGAAAGTCATTGAGTCCAGCTGTCCCCTGCCCTCAGTCCAGGGGCTCTGGGCTGGTGTTTGCTGGTGAGACCAGGTGGTGGTGGCAGGAGCTGCTAAGATGACTCCATGGCCCAGATCAACCCAGGTGCAAGGCAGCTGATGGGGGTGTTTAGAGAATAAAAAGCCTGTAGCACCTAAAAAAGAAAGTTGTAAACTTATTCTCTCAACTGTTTAAAGGTAATAAAGGTAAATTGTTTAATCAAAGTCTCCTACACTTTTGTTGCTTATAAAGTAGGAACACAACTGTCATTTTGGAGGCACTGAAATATGGTTTATGTGGCAGGAGGATGCAGGGAGGTTGATTCTTACTTGCAACAAGCTGACACTGTCTGGAGATGCTGCATTGCTTGGGGCCACACTGCAAGCCCAGGGAAGGGTCAGACCTGGAGCCCCCTGCTCAGTCCCTGTTCAGCAGTGGTGGGTCACAGTGGCAGTGCCAGTCCTGCCTGACAAAATGACAAAATCAGCAATCCCTGCCAGAGTGCCCAGGTGGTGCCTGCAGCTACCCTGAGGTGCCAAAATGCAGGGAGCCTGCACCCACCCTTGGATGGCCAAGGGCAGCACTGGCCTCATGCCAGCTCCCCCTGCCTGGTGGGGTCACTGAGGGCTTTCCTGAGGGCACTCCTCTCTCCAGGGAGAACAAATCATGTAAAAAATTCAAATTCTCTCAAGAGAGGGAGATCCCTCCACCAGAAAAGCCAGGTGTGCTCAGAGGGACACCTGGAATCAGCTGGAGGCAGCTGGCACAGCCCCAAAGCTCCTTTTGGAGGGGTGGCAACTCCAAAACCTCTGCTGGCTCTTTTTGGCTGCCATGGGCTTGAATTGAGGACTTTACTGCAGGAGCTAAATAGGTGAAGCAGCCTGTAGGTAGCATTTACCTAAGCATGGTGGTGGTACAAAATGCACAGCAGTACCTGACTTAGGTTTTTCAGGATTTTTTTGAATTGTCAGGAGGGAGGTTACTGGCACAAGCCCATGAGTGAAAGCAGCTCCAGGGTGTTTGTCATTCATTTACAATTTCCTTCAATACCAGTGTAAAGTCTTTGTCTATTTAGGTAATATTTCTTTGAGAAATACTTTGCCACCCAAAATTACCTGTTGTGGTTAAGGTTGACCAACATAGTTTGCAAATACATCAAGTAATTTCTACCCATGGAAAGTTGCTCTGCTTTGAAGTAACATGTTTTTTCAAAATAATTAAGCAGCTTTTGGTTCTTTTACCTAAGCTGCAAAAAGATTCCCAAATGAAACAGGTTTGAAGTCAAAACATCATTTTGAATCCAGTCAAAAATTTTATTTTTCCTTTGAGGAAGGAAGTAACCTGACAGATGTATTTGGATAGTTCAAACTGCCTGTAAAAGCAATGCATAGGTGAAAGGCATCATGCACTTTATGAGAAGATTTCTTCAGCTACAGTAATATTTCCAATACTGCCTTTGGTGTCTGATCAATCTCCCAATATAAGCCTTCTGCTGAATTACAAGAAGTACAAAAAATCCTCAGAAAGCTTGCTTTGTTTGGCCAAAACAGGTATAAACTCTACCAGAGAACCGGTGGAGCAATAAATAAACATGTTTAACACCTAAGGCACTGGTACCCTCCGCGGACTCCGGGAGTTCATTAAACCCTGCCCTGTAAACTTATGGACCAATTTTGTCTCATGCTGTCTGCTCTGCCAAGCTCTCGCTCAGTAATTCCCTGAGCAGGATAAACTCCTGAACATGGAGCCAGCAGCCAGAAGAGCAGCAGCTGAGTGTAACCAGCAGTCCCATCACTGCCGTGCCTGCAGCTCCTTCCATCCCTGCTTCCCGGGATCCCTGCAATCCAGGGAGCAACCGGGGAGCAGCCTGAGCTCTGCCTGAGCTCTGCCTGTGCTCTGCCTGTGCTCTGCCTGTGCCCTACCCATGCCCTGTCTGTGCTCTGCCTGTGCCTCTGCCTGTGCCTCTGCCTGTGCTCTGCCTGAGCTCTGCCTGTGCCTCTGCCTGTGCTCTGCCTGTGC